>CAEFZY010047284.1:0-10026 GCA_903066815.1 Brachyrhaphis roseni | reverse complement strand
GGACCCGACAGAGAACAAAGACAACGGAGGGACTAAATACACAGGGAGGCAATCAGGGAAACAAGACACACCTGGGATCAATCGAGGGAAGACGGGACAACAGGGAGACTAATAGACACGGATAACTCGAACTAAATACACGGAAAACTCGAAAATAACAGAAAAACACAGAAACATAAAAAATAACCACACAGAGAACACGGAACATGACACTGAAATATCCGTCTTTACTCCATCTTGGCTCACCAGCACCAACAGGATTTAGATTTTGATTGACATGACAGTCCCCACTCACCTTCTACATCGTACTACGCTCAATTCAAAACAACCAGGGCCGGAGTACAATACCGGGCCATGGAGGGCCAGGCCAGGGCCCACTTTGCAATGCAAAACAGGCGTTTTGCATTGACAAAGCACAGCCATTAAGAATTTTATTTGAACAGTTTCAATGTGATAGTCTGAAACAACTCGTGAATTAATTTATTGAACAATCCAAACTCCTTCATAAAGAGCCTAAACTAGTGAGGTTGTGGATGCATCCTTCTTTGATAAACAGTCTGCAAGTTGGTCCTTTGAGATCACAACATTTGATGAACATTTTTAATTTGAATCAGATGAAAAAGTGTTTCTGGACAGTTCCATTCCTTGTAAAAAGACAGATTTAATGTCCATAGTTTTTGACGTATAACTGCCACCACAAGTCTCAGTGACTCTGAGGCACAAGTTGGGACTCCTTTTATAGATCAGAAAATTGTAGCTCCTCAATCCGTGCAAATCCTTGTGCAACAAGCCTTGCTTTTGGTGTTAATCCATATTCAGCCTCTTTCAGAATGCACAAGTAGAGACACACTTTTGTCCATTGTCCTCAGTTTCGTCTAAAGACTTGGTTTTGTTTCCAGCTTTTTATTTCATTTCCCTTTGCTTCATCAGATGACATGTTCTTTCTCACAAAATTATCCTCGTGTGTATCCATATCAAGAACTGCCTGGATGTGAAGATCTTCCAACTGTGATAAATCAGCGGAGTGACTGTTGTCAGCCACTTTTGCAGGCATAGCTAGTATTTTAGTATTTTACTTTTTTTACTTTTTAAACATTTCACTTTACTAGACCTTTTTTAGTGGTAATGTATTTATTATATTTGTGTATCTTTGTATGCATGTTTCCAGTTGTACGATTATAATGTTGTGTGGATGAGAATTAATGTATAAGCAACTGACAACCTCAATTTTCCTATGGGATTAATAAAGTTTAAAGTAACTAACTGACTGACTGACTGACTGACTGACTAACTTCTTGTATTTCCCAGTTGCTTTGCCAGCACGCCCCAGCACTTTGGCTTTTTGTGAGACACCCTCTGCATTTCTGAATGTCAAAATTTGACCCGTGTCTATGATGGCGTTTCCAATGTGCTTGTCTCTCAGCCTCTGCATTTTCAGGAGCAGAAAAAGGTTTGTTCTGAGGATTTACTGCATTCATGTCTCCTACTTCCTCTTCAGTGATGTTGACTGTGTGTTGTCCTTAATTGTTCTCCTCATTGCAGGTAATCAGAGGTTCTGCCTGTGCTCATGAGTAGCTTTTCCTAATCTGAATTGGTGCTTCTGTGTCTAACAAAAATTCTGCACCATCTTGACCACTGACCACTCCTATTATTTTCCATTCTGGACAATCTGCTCATTTGTAAAACACCTTGTCTCCAGTTTTGTATTGCTCATCTATGGGCTGCAGCTGTTTCTTTAGTTCTCGTTCTCTGCGTATCCTTTCTGTACATTCTACTTTTATGAAAGCTTTTCTTGCAGTATGCAGGGCTAAAATGTGCTTGGCAACCCATTCTCTATTTGCCCTCTAGAACTAGGGCTCTGTCTATTAATACAGGGTGGAATTCTGCCCGAACACCAGCTGATGTGGGCTTTATCCATGGACACTTTTCATAGAGTTCTTTGCCATCAGGGTCCAGTCACATCCAGTACTTGCTTTGACTTTCATTAGAATCTCAGTCAGATTTTGATTATGGCAAACTCTGACAGTCGTGCTTACTCCACGGGTTGTAAGCAGGTGTTGTCTTAACTTCAATGTTAAAGTTCTCGGCCATGTCTCTCACTTCTTTGTTATTAAACTCATCACCATTGTCACTGAACAACTATTGTGGTAGGCCATGCACACTGATCGAATCATGGAGAAAATGTTTGACTGTTTCAGAAAACCTCTTGGTGTTTAAGACACTAGCCAGCACTGAAATGGGTAAACCGATAAATAATGTGTAGGGAACAAACCCCAGGTCAAAGTTCATGCAGTTCTATAGAAACTGTTTCATTATGTATGCTAATGGTAAGCTAACAACAGGTTTTGGTTTGGTCTTACAATATTTCTGACACACTTCACACTGGTTAACTTTTTTAGCAAGCGAGCTGTCACATTCTGTGTCTGTTTTGCCAGAATGAGTTTATTTTATTAGCAGAGGCATGCCCAAACTTTTTCTGAAATATCTCCAAAATTTTCATATTTTCTCTTGTGTTCATCTTGCCACACAGTGTCAGTATTTCTTCCTCAGTAGCACCTAGTTAGTAGCTTATCAGAGAGAGTACAATTTTTATTTTACTTTATTTTTAAAGTGTAATATAGAATCTCAGTTTCTATATTACACTTTGTGTTTCCAATTTTAGCAGGTATCTTTAACTTTTTAATGGAGTCTCCAAACTTGAGGGGCCTGTAACTTTGTGTTTCTGTCTGTTTCATAGTCTTCACACATTTATTTAGTAACACAGCACTGTAGTTGTCCAGCCACTCTTGTCCACAAACTGTCCAACAGTGTCTATTATTGCTGAGCCAAAACCTTCTGTCATCAATATTTCTGCATCTGTTGGTGATTCTTTGGTGTATATAGTTATATTGCACTCTTCCATGTCTGTTGTGTCATCTGCAATTTTAACACTCTGAGCTTTGGCACATTGCACATTTTGATCATTGTCCATACTTATCCAGAGGGTTCGTATCGGTCTGTGGTGTGCTGTGCCATGGAGTTTTTCTGATGAGTACTTTGCCACTAGGTTGCCGATGCTCTATTGCAAACACTGACTCCTGGTTACTACCTTCTGCTGTCCACTCTATTTTTGGCTAAATATTTTCTTTAAAGCGGACTTTATTGAAGTAAATGTTACATCTGAGAATGCCATTAGAGCCAACTGTCTGTCCTTCATACCTAAACACACAGTGTCCAAAAGCTTAAAAGAGAAAACTACATCTGGTAGTTCCTGTTGTATTTTTTACAAGTAACGCAGCTTGAAATCAACAATATAGTCTGCCATCGACATGTTCACTTTTTTTATGATCTAGTCCAAATCTGAGTGTGATTCATAGCCTCTTTCCTTTTCCTCTTTTAGGAACAAGTCATCTAGTTTAGCTAACGATGTGGTCATTCCAAAAGCTTTATTTAGGTCTACTGGAATTTCCTTAGCGGTGTCTTGCGTTCTTCCAGACAGTGCCAGGGCGACACCAAGAGCTTGCTTTTTCTTGTCCAAATGTTGACTTCATTCTTCCAACTTTCGTAAGGCTTTCCTTCTTTAAACGTTGGCTGAACTCTAGTTACTAACCATCTTCTGCTACCAATGTTAGTAAAAATAACTTCTGTTTTTTTGCTTTTTAGATAATAAAAGAAAAAAACAAACAAACAGATACCTGGTCCTGCCTCTTTGTGAGATACTTTCATCACGTTACCTCTCTCATTATGGGGCAGAATTTTGTACGGGAGCCATTGCCAGCCTATGAACTTTGGGAAAAAATAACAGACATTTTTTTGTGGAAAATATTATATTTTTGTCATTCATTTGACCAAATGCTCTACCACTTTGAGGTAGTTTATTGTCCTTGTGTGACCAATTATATAAAACTAACTCTATAAAAACCTACTTGTCAGGAATGATACCAGGCTGGTAAACCTTAAAAATTTACTAGATGACCTTGTCATGAATGAAGCCATGCTACATACACTAAACAAAAATATAAATACTCCATGACAAATATAAGAGTTTTATGAACATTTGGGTTACACAATATGTACAGAAACTCAAAATATATTTCCTGTAATTACTGATCTTCATAAGGCCACGATACCACGATATTAGTATGGCCATTTGTAGCTGATTGACAGTCCTTTGAACACGATAGGGGTCAGGTTGAGAAATTAGATTTTGTCCAAGTTGGCTACTCGTATGCAGTTACGGTCAATCTGAGGTGTGATTCATCTGTAGTGCAGACCAATATTCTCATCAACTGTGTGTGTCACTGGTCTTAGCCGATCCCACAGATGGATGAGCCGGATGTGGTGATCTTGTGCTAGAGATCATAACAGAGATTATATTTCTGTTCAGTACACATGACTGTACATAACACAAGCTGTATGTAACACTGTTCGTTTTGCATGCAGTCATATGTAACACAAACAGCTTCATGTCACTAAAGGACCTACTGACAAAATATTTATGTTTAACATAATTTCCAGATGAGTTGAACTTAGCAGAAGTACAAAAAATGTAACACACATAAATGTTAAAGCTAAGCAATAATACATGAAAACTAAATTGATTTTATTGACATAGTTGGAAAAATAGTAAACATGAACTAATTATTATGATTACATGTCTCTGAACTTTGGTTTTGTGTCCATTATCTGACTGTCTTTTTTTCCCATAATTGCAGTGGTGATGATGATGATGATGATGACGAAGATGATGACGATGTTGGTGATGAATATGATGGCGGTGATAATGATAATGAAAGTGGCTGTATAGATGGGGTTGTAGAGGAAGAGCATACGCTGGAGTCCGTGGAGACAATGGTGGGTTTCTTCATTCACCTTGATAAAGTCAAACAAGCAACAAATTCTACAGCAGGGCAGTGGTCTCTGAATGGCTACAATGATGAAAAGAAAACAAAATAAAGGTGTAGTGACTATTTGACCATGACAATCAAATAACTCAAGGTGATCAAACTAAAAGTTAATGTAACTCAGATAGTCACTTGATACAGAATAGGCTTCTGGTTTACACAGTTTCAAACAAATGTCCAAAATGCAGTTCTGTGTTGGTTTATTCCAAGATTCCAGGAAAACGACATTGTACAAGTTCACAGGATTCTTTGTTGCTTCTCCAGCTCTGGGACTTCATGTGTGAAAGAGTGTGCAGCTTTCACACTAAAAACTGGAGTACGGACAAATTGTGAAAAGTCCGGTGCCCAAAAAATAATCAGATGTATACGACCATGTGCACGCACATACCTTTATAAATTCCAATTTTGCAGGAAATAGAGCGCAGCTTCTGGTTAGCCCTGTCGCCACCTATAAATACATATGTAATTTATTATAAATACCTGGAAGGCTGTCACCACGCAAAGCGGTAACCTTGGCAATGGTCCTTGCTTTTAGCAGTGTACGTATTTATAATAATGGTTATTATATATTTTACTTAAAATGTGCTTTCAGGGCACAAAAAATAAAAAGAAAAAATTTTAAAGAAAAAATTCAAAATGGACAAAAGAAAAAGAGCTGTTCAAACACTGCTGTTTGAATAGCAGAGCGTTCAGCCGGGATTTAAAGAAAGACGGAGCCATAGATTTCTTTGCAGTGAGAAGATGGTGTGGGTATTTTATTAAATGGAGGAATCATGTGCATAACTTGCAAATTTATAGAATGGAGATGCTTTCTGTCCATAAAGGCCCATTCACAAAACTGGCATAGCTCGACTGAAAGATGACTGTCTCGACCTGTCAATAGCTCCAGCTGCACCGGCACTGGTATCCCACGGCTCCTTCTTTAAGTTCTGCGCAGAGCTCCAGGATGATCAGTCTGGGTTAATCTAAATGCCAATAAATCATCATCATTTCTCAGCTGATCAATATGGTCTCTGAACAATCACTCCCTCTGAATCCTTCCATTGATGATGTTCTCCATCAGATCCAAAACGCTCCACAATTACGTGGCTCACCTTTGCAAATCTACTTAGATAAGTGTGATTGTCGTCTACACACCTTGATAACCTTAAAAATAATCAAACCTGAGCTGTTTGGAATTAATCTGCTGATCCAACTCTGCTTTTTCTTTTTCAGTGGGAATGAAATTATCTTGCAGACAACATGCACAGGCCGATGCCTTCCATCTTTATCTGACTAAAACTGAGAAAATTTACTACGTAGTTAGATTTGAGTGAGGTTTTCACATCCTTTATTTTCATTTTATTTATTTTGTGTACATGTGTTATTGTCTGAGAATAAATGCGGTTCAGTATCTATGAGGGGCCATCTAGGACAAAACTATGTTTTCTCTCACAGTCAGAACTACAGACTCACACACAAACACACCTAGAAGACAAAAATTGCACTTAAACACTATTAAAATATCACACACACATACATACCGTTTAAAGAATACAGGCATACTAGACTGAATGAGAGATCAGAAATGTATGTGTGTGTGCATTTGCTAATATTAGACTGATTGAATAACAATACATGTATGTGAAAGATACTCATACTTGTCTGTGTGAGAAGTGTCATGGAAGAGGCGGGGCATAATTTGGAGATCGCATTGCGCATGCGTGCCTCCTGAACTGAGCAACATTGACAATATTTGTAATTCAAATGTGTTGGCTCAACAACCACAGTGGGAGCTTTCCCCACACCAAGTGTTCATGTTCATCAATCTTCTCTTGAACTTCTTTTATTTGTCCAGCTGTCTGCCAATTTGCTCTGAACACAAGAGATAGTGAAGTTTTTTTGCAGTGTCGCACAAACATCTTTTTACTGATGTCACCTATACTTTTTCTTTGGCGCTGGAGACACTCCTCAGCTATGTCAGCTGCTTTATTCAGACGGACCCAGTGATCAATGGGACTCTCATTAGGTCTGGGAATTGTGCAGTAGAAGTCAGCGAGAGGCATGCATGAGTATGTGATGTCACTGAAGTGTTTGAGAATAGCATAAATAGCTTCAGGCTGTTCAGCGCTGCGCTGAGCGAAGGGTCACTATGTATGTCTATTCTCGCTACATCGCTGGCTCTTCCCAATAACTTGTTCATAGTCTCACCAGGCTGATCTGCAATGCTAACATTCTTCTTTTTCAAATACATTGACATCAGCTTGACACATTCAAGAACAGAGCATTTGTCAGTTACTTTCCCATGAAACATAGGGGGTTCTTTGGCATAGTGGGTTTAAGTATTGTCAGTAATGTCTTCCAGTATCATAAACCAGGTGTATAATGAGCTCAGCACTCAGGCTGCCTCAGTTAGCAAACACCTGGTGGAACTGAGTGGGGAAAGGGAGATGCTCTGTGAGACAGAACCTCAGTAACTTGCACCTTCAAGGAGGAGCTTTGTGGAAATAAGTGAAGCTTTGTGAGAGCAAGCGTTTAGACACCCGAAATGGTTGCCACAGGAGCTTGAAGGATTTGTCAAACATGCATGAAAGAATGTTTGAAAGAACATGAACATTCTTTCATGTTGTAATCAACACTCTAGCTATGTTTTTTTTTGTTGTTTTTTTTACGAAGGAATAACATAAAATTATAAAGGGTTAAAAATAAACTATTTTTTGTGGAGCCAGAGTTAAACAAATTAAAGTGTTTGTCAGTGACTTTCATTCTCATAAATGGTTCAGTGTCAGAGTCTTATTAAACAGTATTTCTTGGTGCATATGGTATGGCATTGTGATGCTTGTCATTGTAAGTTTCAAACTGTAATGAGTCGTGCTAACAATTCATGTTTAGAAGGTTCTAATACATACAGTAGTTTGAGCTGGTAATCCATTCCATGTTCTTGTCCTAACTGGTAATGAACATTTGATTTTTAGGGTTAGGTTTTAAAACCTGCCATTAGAGCAAACTTAATGTATGATCATGGAGCTGATACTTATGTTTTGCCTCCTAATCCAGTCTGTGGAGACACCGCCATTCCCTGTGTCCTCCAGTATACTTCCCCACAATCCGCAGCCAAGAATTCCCATACTTATCCATCTGAAAACCCCTTGTCAACTTCAGAGCAAAGCATCTATCATTCTCCAACCCAGGATTCCCAACTCGACCCTTGTTTCCAGGATGTGGCTGAACAAAATGATGACCACTGTACATCCTGACACATTCAGGAGCTGTAACGTTCAAACCAGTAACCAGAGTCTGTCAAAGGAGCCAGCTGAACCTGAAGATCCCAAAGGAACAATCAGTTCTGAAAACATTATTAATGTGCATCATTTCATTAAAGAGCAGAGTACACCTGGCCCATCCCTCGTAGAGCCACATCCTCCTTCTGAACAAACTCAAAATAGCAGTCATGGACAAAAGATAAAAAAATCCAGAGATTCCCAGAGCCAGCAGCTACACCAGTGCTCTGTAAAGAGGAAGAGAGGTACGCAGGGAGACAGTTTCCTTCAAGGGAGTTCCAGCTGTGGTCTAGAGCCAGTCGTTGCCCCAAGCTCCAAACCCTGGCCTGTTTTCACCATCGCCACCTCTGCACTGGCACAGGAAGCTCAACTACCTCCCAAAGTGGATGGGTAGGATACAAAACTACTCTTTTGCTGTATTTTGCACTTTTTTTAATGTTAAGTCATCTTTACACAGCTTTCCTTTGCATTTGTGTGTATCAACAGTCCACCTGTGCGTCAGAAATCAAAACGTCTTCAGGCCCGGACCATTGTCCAGCAGTGCAGCCAGGCGAGAGTAAAGGTCAGACCAGCGGTAGATGGTGCTGATGCTGATTGGGTCCAGGTGAGTGAGTGATTCTGTAATGGCTTCAAATATGCTTAACATATCTTTACATTTGATACAGTGTTTTTATATTGGCATTGATGATTATAATTCAGCTTGATTTAAAGCGGAACTCACAATATACTTAAGGGGGATCTGTCACAGGAATCAGGTAAAATTTGTTACACCATTTAATTTGATAAGAAAATAAATATCCAACCATTCAGTATGAAATTTGGTTAGCAACAATGATTTATTAAAAAAATCACAATCCTAAGAAATAATAATAGTTATTCTGATAAATTGATCAGTAACCAAAAATCCCTCAAAAATAATTATAGGTTAGATTTAAATCACTCAGTTTATATCAGAAAAAAAAACTAAATAATTAAATGTCCAAAAATTCCCGTTCTTTTTTAAAGAGAATAATGTCCGCAAAGGAGTTCCATATCCTCAAACAACAAAACAAAGTACTGGAAACATTTCTCCGTTTTAATCCAAAGTCCCAATCCAAAATGAAAAATCCGAAACGTCAAAATTCCCCCAAAAAGATAAGAAAAAGGAGTGGTACCACCAAAAATCCCCAAAAAGAAAAGGAAAGTCCAGCTCTCACTGTGAGCGTCTTTTTTTCCCCTCGGTGGCGACCTCTTGCACCGGGCGGCGTTTCCTGGGTGCAGACTCCGATCCAGTTTCTAAATGCACAATCTGTGGTGATGGGGCGAACTTTGATCGCTGTTTAATGTCTTTTCTTTGAGTTTTTACTTGTTTTAAACATCCAATCAAGTCAAATCTCCTGCTGCACAGATCTGACGGTAGTTTTATGTATATTAACCATTTCAGTATATGAAGACAAAAACTTAGTTTCCTTTTAATTTTTAGGTATTTTATTGTACAGTCGATAAACTTTGATAAACATGTTATTGTCAAACATTAGCTATATATTTCTCTTACTTTTTTTCAGGAAAACATTTTTTGTATAACATGTCAATTCTGCTATGGACAGCATAGACAATGTGTGAAAAAAGTGCAACAGACTGAATTAGTTTTATTTTATTACATAAAAAAACTGCCTTAATTCTCTATAACATATTTGTATTATTTTGTATATGTGTAAATATGTATTGATATTATCAAATAAAATACACTCATACACCCCCCCGCCCTCCCACACACACACATATATATATAGATTTCGGACAGGATAGCTCAATAGATAAGTCAGCAGTCTTTCACCCGGTCGGCCCGGGTTCGAATCCAGGTCGAAACCGGCAAAAAATTGCGCTATCCTGTCTGGGTCCTT
>CAEFZY010047281.1:0-11809 GCA_903066815.1 Brachyrhaphis roseni | reverse complement strand
ATAACGACTAATGGAGCCTGAGCTGGTTTCTCCATCAGGGAGATGAGAGTCAGTGACACCAGAAGTGTTGCTGATGCTCAGGTTGCTTGGTCTCTACATGGAGAAGCAGTTTGAAGCTTCATGGCCTCATTAACATCCGGTCACCATCATGCAGAGCAGCTTGGACTGTGGGAATCACCTACTGGGATAAATCCATCCTCCTGTCTCTCTCTGGGCCTTTTCTCCTTCAGAGAAACTTTCTACAGAATCTGATCTTTTTCTGACTCGTTTTGCTGCTTGTGGCTCAATGTTGGCGCGCAAAACATAACAGTTAAAGGATTTTCAAAATAAAAGATCCTCTAGCCTCAAATAATACATAAACGGAAATATTTTATTTCTTGTGCGGCCCGGTACCAATTGGTCCACGGACCGGTACCAGTCCGCGGCCCGGTGGTTGGGGACAACTGGTCTGAACCCTCCGCTCGGTCTGTTCGGACCGATTTACTGGATCAGAACCACTCAGAATCCGGCTCACCTGGCCGTCTCCTTCCACACCTGGACCTCTCCGTCCCTGAAGGCGAGTTCGTCCAGCTCGGTGAACAGGTCGTGGGGGATGTGCTCCTCGTCGTCGTCTTCGGTGCCGAGGAGGAACTGGACCCTCTGGGACGGCGTGTCTGCGGCAGGAAGTCAGACTCTTCATCATCATCATCAGACGTGTCCTGGTGCAGGAATCGGATCGGTACTGACCGTACGCCGGAGACTCCCGGCCGTCCTCGCGGTCATCCCGGTCCCGCCGCCTGCGGTGATGGCGGTGTCCGCGGTGCCGGTGCCGCCTGCGGCTCTGCCGGCCCAGTGGGACGTGAACGCCGACGTACACGGCTCTGTGGCCTGGCAGGAGCACACACACACACACACACACACACACACACAGAACTGAGATGATTTATGACTTAAAGAATAAAATAAACCATGAAACTGTCTTTTGGTGAAAGTGGAGCAGAAAATAAAGCTCCAGGAAACAGTGAGGTTCCTGGTTAAAGTAAATTAAATCAAAGTTTCCAAAAGAAAAAAATAAAAGGGTTGAAAGTTTTTCATGATATTTAATGTAAAAACCCAAACAGAAACGTTTTGTTTAAACCCAAACAGTGAAAATAAGGGCGGAACGATTCGCTACTTTCTGTTTTGGCTGCAAAGAAAGGCTGCTGGTGTGTGTGTGTGACACTCTGTGTGTGTGACACTCTGTGTGTGTGACACTCACTCTCCAGTTCTTCTTTCTCAAAGTTTGTGTGCAGGGTGCTGCTGGTCTTGCCCTGGTCCAGAACGGCCTCCTCATCGTTTCCCTGCAGAGAAACAAAAACTTTGAAACATTTTTCACTGGAGAACGAACGACGTCTCCTTTTGCCTTCAGCCTCTTCTCTCCGACTCACTGAGACAAACTAAACCAAACGGAGAAAACGGGGCGGAGTTAATGGGAACACATCCCAACATCCATGTGTAAACACGGTGGAGGCAGCATCATCATGTGGGCCTGTCCAGCAGTCCCATAGCCTCTAGTTCTTTAGCTCCGAAAGCCGGACCAATCACAGCCCTCCGTTCGCTGCTGAGCCACAGGAAGGCCGGCCAGGGGGCGGGCTCAAGGGGCTCAGCAGCCAATCAAGACGCTGGGATCAGATGTCTGGAATTCGCTTCATTTTTAAACTGACAAATTTAAATTTAAACTAAATAAATGAATAAAAATAAACAAAAGGTAAAAATAAAGGTAAATCAACCAACCAGTAAAACCAGTAAAACCAGGGTGCTTTGATGAGAATAAAACGTGATCAAATAAAATTAGAAACAACCTGAAGGTGAAACTACAACAGCTTCAAAGAGGCTCGATTCCAGTTTTGGATCAGAACCAGAACCACGTCCAGCAGATTAGCTGCTCCTACATGGTTCTGGAGAATTTCTCCTCAATAATCACCATAAACCTGAATCTGACTGAAACAAACCCAACAGAACCGAACGGTACCGGGTCAGATTCTGGGACAGAGAAACCAAACAGACCCGGGAGGTTCTGGTTCTGTTTCCATCTCCATGTTGTTGGACTCCAGCTTTCTGGTTCTGGTTGCATAAACCGGGTTCATTTCATTTTTTATTTTATTCTCCATAATAAATATGAAAACCATCAGAAAGAAACTTTTAAATCTGCCTCCAATTCACAAGAAACAAATAAAGTAAAGTAAATAAAACATCGCCTTACTTCACTTCATCATTTTAAATTCGTTTTTGTTTCACCAATCTGTTCTGAATATTCCTCAGTTTCTCCCTGGAACCAACAGAAAACCGGATCGGAACCAGAACCGGTTCTGGAGCCGATACAAGTCGGTTTGATCCAAGAACCGATCTGGCCTGGAGGAACCGTGGTTCTCTGCAGGCCTGACCTCTGACCTCTGACCCCGCCGTGCTGAACACCTGGTCCAGCAGCAGCTGAGTTTGGATCCGACTCGCGGGACGTTTCCGGCAGATCTAGACGTTTCGTCTCTACGCTCAACAGGATGTTTGCTCCTCTGCTCTCATTTCCTCAAAACTGGAGACGCAGCACAGATACGTACCGAGAATCCTCTGGCTACGCGCTGAGAGGCCACGTCTGCCCAGAAGTCTCCCATAACGGACCGGAACCAGAACCCCACAGGACCGGACCCAGAACAGAACAGAACAAAACTGTCTGCTGCAGCTGCGGTTCAGGTATTTATAGCAGAGCGAGTTTCCTCGTCAGCAGCAGAGCCTGACGCTCTGCAGACAGACAGCAGGGGGCGGGGCTTCTGGGCGCCGCCCCCAAGGACAGGAAGGGGGTAAACAGAGCGGACCAGCTGAACTCCTGACCCGGTCCGGTTCACCTGCTGCAGCTCGACTCACAAACAGTTCACTGGGAAACCGAGGCAAAGAATGACAGGAAGCTGAGAAAGCAGGCTGACCTCTGACCTCTGAGGAGCTGATTCAGTTAAACTGACCCTGCTTTAAGCTGATAAATCAGAATAACCAGAGGAGACGTCACACTGGGTGGAAGAGAAGCCATTTATGTAGCCCAAACAGGAACTAAAACCCAAACTGAGCAGCAGGACCGGCTGAGGCAGAACCGTTCGCTCCGAGACTCGGCGTCTGCAGACGGAGGAAGCGTTTGGGGAAATGTGTCCCATCCTGCGTTAGCCCCTCCCCTCGTCCTAAGCCTTGGCCACGCCCATCGGTGTATCTAGGCTCCGCCCGCTTTTGGGAGATTTTTTTCTACATTTGTCCTGGGGCGGGGCTTAGCGTTGTGAGGAGCTGAGTCCACAAGAGCTGCTGAGTCCACAAGAAACACCAGAACCAGAACCAATGAACAGGGTGAGTCAGGAAGAACCCGGCCCTCCCTCCAGCTGAACCTTCCCCAGTAAATGGTGTCTTTGTTCCATTAAGCCGGCTCAAATCTCGGCTGTAATTCAATCCAACGGGGCCCATTGTCTCCCGACCTCTGACCCCTGCAGAACCCTTTTAATCTGTCCCGACTCCCTGTGGGAAAAAACCTCCAAGAAATCCAATTAGTTGAAGTGGAGACGGAACCTCTTGGTTTTCTCTGCGTCTTATTGGATGGCGCGCCGCCTGCCGGCTCCTGATTGGATGGCGCGCCGCCTCCCGGCTCCTGATTGGATGGCGCGACGCCTCCCGGCTCCTGATTGGCTGCCTCTCTGTAAACAGCCCCGGTTCATCGTCTCCTGCCTGCTGGAACCTTCTGGCTCCCAGTTTGTCCTCCGCTGGCTCAGGAGTGCTGATGAGGAGCAACGAGCCCGGACCGGATCAGAACCTCATGACTCAGAAGGTTCTCCTCATACAGACTCCCTGTGATGAAGCCAACATGGCGTCAGATACCAGTCAGCCCACATCTGGGAAAATTTTTATTTTTATGCTTTGGTTTTTCATCCACACTAAAACGCACTAAAATTATTTTTTCTTTAAATTCAGAACAAACTGGAGATTTGAGAAAGTTTATATTTGTGTTTGCAAATATGGAGATTTAAAGTTGCTTGCATTTCAGTTTGCGACAAATAAACCGGCAATAAATTTACAGATTTGCTTTGACATGATTCCCAATAAACATAACTTTATATTCTAATACAGTTTAAAGCAGTTCACCTATGAATGAACCTCCTGGCGCCATGTTTGATTGCTAACAGGAAGTGCTGATTGCCAATGTGATTGGCTGACAAGTTTTAGCTTAGCGCTGCCCCCTGCGGGTCTGGCATGTTGAGCAGCGGATCAGAGCCTGTGAACTGAAACCCAAACGGACAGACAGGAAGTCAGCTGCTCTTCATTTCCACCTGATTTCTGTTGTTCATCTTTTCCTGATTATTTTAGGATTTGTCCAGACAGAACAGTCAGCTTACATTTTTTATTTATTCAAAGTGTCCAAAAGGGCAAAACATATTTTTAACAAATATATCATGTCATCTGGAATATTAACGCCTTCAGAAAGAAATTAATGTGTTAAAAACAAAGAAACGACTCGGATGGAGATAAATCACAGCAGCTGGATTCCACAGAGACGCATCTCCAGCCTGAGCTGCTGCTTCCATATTAGGAAAACTCGACGGGAGGATGACGTCTGGCCTGCAGCAGAGTGCAGCAAGGCCAGAAAGAAAGTTTACACCAGGCAGAAGCAAACCACAGCATGCGGCAGAAACACCAAGACATGCGGCAGAAACACCAAGACATGCGACATCAGGCAGGCATGTTCAGACGCACCGCAGAGAGAAAACCAGGTCCTTACTAACAAACAGCTGCGTGATCAACTGCTAGATACAGTAAATAACCAGAGCTGCACTGATTGCAGTTTTCTGGCCCATCGCAGATTTACGATTTTTAAAAAGCCCGACCAGCAAATTCCAATTTTGGTCAAAACCGATTTTTTTCTCTGAAATGTTGCTGAATAAAGCAAGAAAGTTGCTGAGTTGCCAGCAGTGAGGTGACTATTAACTGCAAACGTGCAGACATGACCGCCATTGGACCGGTACCGCTGTGGTAAACGCTGACCGCCATCGGACCGGTACCGCTGCGGTAAACGCTGACCGCCATCGGACCGGTACCGCTGCGGTAAACGCTGACAGAGATCGGACCGGTACCGCTGCATCCCAACGTGAAAGCATCTGGTTTTTAATAAACTCAAACCAAACAATAAGCTGAAGCTCCAGTTTTTCTGGCGTTTCCATCGTCTTGTGATCAGGTGTTTGGAGAAATGCTTCAGGTCATGAAGTTTCTTTCAGGTTTTCTCTGAATGAGCCCCAGAATCCAAACGGCTCGTCGCTCCGACGTTTCATTGAGATTCACGTTGGAGCTATTTTCAGGTTCTCAGTAATTTGTTAATTTTGTTTTCAGAAGCAGACGTTTCATCCAAAGTGAAGGTTTCTTCTTTCATGCAGCTGATCAGTTCTGACTCAGCGAGGTTTAGAAATCTGTCTGTTTGCTCCAGGAGGGCTTTTATTTTGGCAGGTCAGAAGGGAGAAGTTGCAGAGGAGTTCCCTCGTTAAAGGGCCCGTTGCCGGGGGAAACGGGTTCCTCATTCAGACCCGTTCCCAGAATCAGACAGAAATCAGCCTGTTGTTCTGGTTATCGTTTCCTCTGAACACCGTCCAATCAGAGCCCAGCTGGGCTGTGACATCACCATGAGTCATCGGGCCAGTGAACAGTTCAGGCTTTGTTCATGCGAGTCATGAGGAAGAAGAGCTGACTCTGGTCACATTACGACCAATCAGATCACAGCTGGATTTTTAACCTTTTCCTGCCCAGTCAGCTGCTTTCAACCAGTAACTGGAATTAACTGGAAACTAAACTGGTGACTAATGATGCTAAAAGCACCAAAGCTTTTAATTAATTAGAGGAGAGACTTGATTAAAATGTTTTATGGAGTTCATATTAGAGTCAGGATTTAAGCACAACTGATTTAAAACTGCGTATTGACAAAAAAGCAACATTTTCAATTCAAATTATTGAATAAATAGATGAATTAAACAACAAATATATTTTACTTTTTAATCAGTTCATCAGGTTGGAGTAAAATATTATTCTGGTCATTCAGCTTTCCAGAGTTCAGGCAGACCTGATGAGGCCAGTCCAATCAATCGATCGATCAATCAATCAATCACATTTCCATTTAGATGATTTATCATTTTTCTCTTCATACCAGACTGATAAAAGTCTTCAGTCTCAACTAAACTTATCTTTTATTGCAGAATTTTCATCATTCATTTTATTTCTTGTTTCTGTTTTATTTATTTTGGATGTTTAAAACAGATTCCAGTTCCACAGTTAAATGTTCATTTGAATTTAAAGTTTAAGATTCACCGTTATATTACTGGAAAATGGAATGTTATCGTTTATCGGCATAACTTCTGGGACGATTTATCAGATCAGTCACTGAGCTTCTTTACAGGTCTGGACTGCGGACGCTGACATTAGTGCTAGCCGCTACTTGTTAGCACTGCTAGCATGACGCCGCTGACAGGCTAACTCCTATTAGCACAACAACAGTGTTTTCCAGCGTCCAATCAGATTGCGTAGAAGCAGAAATGAAGCCCCGGTTGGTCGATGGCAGCAGCTGGTTGATGTTAGCAGAAACACGGTTCCAGACGGATGTTTTGAAAAACTAACTAGTTGTGTTGAAGTTTTACAATCTCTGTAAATAATGAGTCAAGATTAAAGTCAAATTACTTTTCTAATCCTGAGTCCGGATCATCTACAGCTGTGGAGAAACGGACGGTAGAAAACGAGGCTGAGCAGAGAAACCGTCGGCCTGCTGCCGTCTTTACATCTAAGAATGTCAGACATTTAGTTTGTGCTGCGTTTGTTTTGAAGATATTAACCAAAGTTTAAAGGTCAACCAGCTCCCCCACATACCCATATTTAACTAAATTGGTGTCAAATGTTTGTGCCGCGTTAGTGCCACTATTATTTTAAAGATATTAAAGTTTGCAGAGGTCAGAGGTCAACCACACCCCTCCCGTCATGCTGTCAGAATCAAACTAATTTCGTGTGAGTCACCTCGGCTGCATTTGTGCTGCAAAAACTTTCATTTGTGCTGCTTTTCTTCGAAGATACTGACGATAAAACCAGAAGTCGGGACGAATACTAAAAACAATCCAGGAGTCGAATAAAAAGTTAAAACTGCTCTTCATTCTTAAAATAAAAAATCATGAGCTAAACAAATACACTGATTACTTTATTTTACAGGTTTGTTTACCGCCTCAGCAGAAATTTCACCAATATACAGAAAATATCCTGATTTGTTTTTGATGATGCTTTATGAATAACACAGTGAAATAATCATAAACTAAACTTTAATTGGGTCCACTTTGTGTTTTTGCCTCTGATAGAAATTTAAATATTGTTTATCTGTTTCTGCACTAGTTTCATCTTGTTGTTTTCAGTCTTTCAAAGTATTTTTTTATTTTAATTTTGACTTGTGTATGGAAAAAAGTGACTGATGTAAAATGATGGCGGCTCAAACGTTTGACACCAACTGTGTTTGATTTGCAGGAGGCATCAGGTGGAGAACCAGGTTCAGCTGTGAAGGCAAGTCGAAACGCACAGATTCACTCAACGGGAAAGTGGAAGGAGAGAGCGAGAAGTCGGCCCATAAAACTGACTTATTAAATATGCTGTGATCAGAAGAACGGCAGGGAGGGAAGAGAGAAAATGTACAACATAAATATGAATTCAGCAGAAAAGAAGAAACTGTACAGTGTTACATAAGATCCATTTTTATTCTGTTTTCCATCACGTCATTATAATATTCTCTCACCACAAACATACCTGCAGCAGAGCGGGCCGGTACTGGTTTTATCACCACATCCTATTGTTAGGATAAAAACCAAACGTATGTTTCAGATTAAACCAGAACCAGACGGCCCAAACGGACCTGCTGAGAAGTCGGATTGTTTGGCTCCAGGTTAGCATGTTGATGCTTCCTGTCATTCCCCTCAGAGAGAAACGGGACGGCCGACCCGACCCGACCCGGTGGCAGCGTTCACAGTGATGTTGACCTGAGGGGTCGGAGCCGACTCAACGCCTCTCAGCATGTTTTACCACCAACATCATCACAGAGCAACTCAAGCTGTGCATGAAGGAAAAGGATTCCCACTCTGTCCGTCTGACGTGTTAAACACTAAGAGAAGACCCTCAGAAAACCTCCATTTCCTGTTTTAGCTTCATGTTTTAAATTTTAAAGCAGTTATAAGGAAAGGCTGATGGTCAACAGGCTGTTGCTAGGCAACCAAAGGGTGACTGAGTTAACCGAAGCTACACAGCTAGCTGGTTGGGCAATTAAAGCGTTTTACTCTGCCTAAATCTTCCAGAATGCTGTGCGGTTCTGGACCAGAGTTCAGTGAAATTATTGAACATTTTATTGGATGTATTTTTTTATTGATCGCCTCTTGTGATATACATCACATTTTTATATTATGCCGTTATTGCCCCGCCATACGCTGTGCCCAAATAAAAATTGTGATTCACATGAAGATCACAATTTTCATTCACTATGATTCAGAATTGATTTGAAACGTCCCAAAATCAATTTAAAAAATCTATAAAAAGTAAAAAAAATCGGCTGTCTGCTGCCATCCATTTTGTAACTAAGCGGGACGTCCTGACGTCGCCATGGAGACGGTACTGACTGGAGACATAGTGGAGCGGCACAACATAGAGGAAACTGTAAAGATCAAAGCCAGGTTGAAGCGGCCATTTTGGTTAAAGGAAAACATTTGGACTGTTTTTGGTTTTTCTGAATTCCCAGGCAGAAAACGTGGATCTGAGCCTCACCGTGTTCACGGTTCACCAGGTGAAGGCTGAGAACTTCAGGAGCGCCGTGAATTAAAAGCTCATATTTACACTTCCTTTCCTCCTCTGTCTTATTATTCCATGGTGTTTATTGTGTTGTAGTTTATCCTCCTGGTTTCTGTTTGTAACCTGAAATGCTTCGTCATTTCGTTCAGCAGTGCGTCTCTGATGATGATATTTTTCCATTGTGTGAATCTACAAGCTGAGACCTGCCTTCACTTTGCTGCTGGTGAACCTGAAACTCCCTCTGAGAAAAAAAAACAAAACAAACTTTTTCTTCCTCATGTCTGAAACTGGAACTTTTCTGATGTGATGTCATACTTTAATTTTTCTGTTTATATTTTTCACTTTGGTGCCGTTTCAACCTCTTAAAGAAACAGACACGTTGCAGCGTGACATCACACTCCCTCTGGAGTCAAAACAGTAGCATTAGGAAAAAGTTTTAATTATGAATAAACTAGCGAGGGAGAGAGCGGTAGTTCAGTTATGCTAGCTTGACTATGACAAACGTAGCATGTAGACGTGCTGCGGAAATCTGTCTGTTACTCTTCAGTTAGAAAACAAAAAAGACGACCTAAATACCGACTCTGGCAGATCATCAGTCTATATTAGCTAATCAACCACTGCTATGTTAGCTTAGCTAATAGCAGCAGTCGCTAATCTACCACAGCTTTGGTCTCCGTGTGGGAAATGTTTGAGTGTTTTTGGTGTTGAATCCTGAAACATGCCGTGGCGTTGTTGCTACGGCGCAAAATGTCCAGATGTAAACAATGACGTATATAAAAATAAAACTGACATTCTGTTTTGTGTTACATTATTGGCACTCCGCAGTTTAGAGATCATTACCTGCTGCGTCTGCAGCATAGAATAATCTAATCAATCGATTTTACTAATCAATCAACGATTCAACAATTTATTGGATAAAAGAATTGGAACATTCTGAAGATTAAGGCTCTTTTATACATTATAAATACAGTAAAAGATGCAGATTAATAACTGGATTCATTTTTTTAAATAAGACAACATTTTACTGCCTAAAATGTAACAACTGGATCCGTTTACTAAACGTTTGATTGTTGGCAGCAAAGCTGCAGCTAAAAATGTTTTATTATTATTATTTTTTTATAGTTTTGGCTTCATAACTGATCTAAGTGTGTTGTTCTTTCAGCTAATGGCATTTTCTTAGCCTGAACACTTCAGCTGACAATTAATTGATAAGTTAGTTAACGATTATTTCAATAATCAATTAATCTGATTAATAATTTCAGTTGTTCCCCCCTGTTTTATCTGAATTGATCCCAGTTTCTTGCTGCGTCAGCCTCAGATTTGCATTTTAACGTCGTTGTCTGGACACACAGTCTGTCTGAGTCTCATTAGCTGGACAGCACGGTGGTGGAGGCATGATGGTCCGGGCAGCCAGCGTGGGTTAGCTGTCTCTGCTAAAGCCTGATCAGAACCTCAGGGTTTAGACGGGGTGTGTGTGTGTGTGTGTGTGTGTGTGTGTCTCCGTTTGGGCCTAATTAAAAAGCCCCAGCAGGATTGTTGTTCCCAGTGGTTTCTGTAACTAAAGCCACAGTCTGAGCTGCTTCATCACTGCAACAACCAGATCAGGAAACGTTTCATCTGTTCAGCCAAAAAATGCTTCAATTTTACAGGAAACTGGGGAAAAGTTTCCAAACTCAAAGCTACACGCAGCAGATATCATCACATATACTCCCAATAATCAATCAGCTGCATGAGGTAATTAACCAAAAACACCAAATTGACTCAACATGTCCGCCTCAGTTCACACCAAACTGTTTCAGACTATCAGAGCAAATTAAACATCTAATCTGACAACGACTAAAATAATCAGAAACACACGAGTTAAAAATACAAATAAAAATTAAATGTTGACAAGGTCAATAAAAAATGTAGAAATCCACAGAAAAGAAAAAACTAAAACAAATGCATGACTGCACATTGAACAGCTTCAGTAAAAATGGTAGAAACTGTACATTTTCTGAACTTATGTTCAGAAAATGAACATAAATTGTATAATATAATTTATTATATTAAAATTATATAATTAATTATAATTCTATTGTAATTACATTAGAATTAATTCTATTAATTTCTAAATATAAACTAACAAAGTAAATTAAAATTACTTTAGTCCCAAAAATTAACCCAAAAATAAAAATTGATTCATTTTTAATTTTAATTAAATATTAAAATTCTGACAAAACAAAAAAAGAGACAATTTAGATATTTAAAAGGCTTCATCTTGAGTTTCATGTGAAAATATTTCTGACGTTCTGAACTGAAAACCAGTCAGTAACTGAACGTCTGACCAACTTTAACCAGCCAAGAAGAAACCCGTCTAGTCGGTCCACATCCATGCAGCCTGAGCATCGGACCGGCACCAACAGATCACACAAACGAGTTTAATTATTACGACACAAGTTCCTCCTGTGGATTAAACATGGCTGACCTGCTTCATCGTCAGATGGTTGCTAAGCAACCAAAGTCACTCAGCTGGTCAGACCACAACAGAACCTTCAAACATCATCCAATCATCCCACAAACACAGACAGGTGGAACTCTGAGAGTTAAATCACCTGGTCACTATGGCAACACACCTGCCAGGTCATTCCCATCACCTCTGCTGAAGTTCCCTCCAGCTGACCCCCAGCAGGATGACCTCCAGGCTCCATGTGGATCAGAACCACGAGGTCACAAAACGTTTTCTCCAGAAGAGCCTCAACACCTCAGAGCCACCAGCAGCAACCTGCAGGTCAAACCAGGCTGCCAACCAGGCTGAAACCAAGCAGAAACCAGGATGAAACCCAGGATGAAAACCAAGCAGAAACCAGGCTGAAAACCAAGCAGAAACCAGGATGAAACCCAGGATGAAAACCAAGCAGAAACCAGGATGAAAACCAAGCAGAAACCAGGATGAAAACCAAGCAGAAACCAGGATGAAAACCAAGCAGAAACCAGGATG
>CAEFZY010047278.1:0-72327 GCA_903066815.1 Brachyrhaphis roseni | reverse complement strand
GTGCTGTTCAGAGAGACGATCCAATATTTAAAAGCTGGATAACACAGAATGCTGTAACTTCAGCCACCAGCAGCCCTCTTCATTACCTTCACCTTTCAGGGACTAAAGTGAAAAGTTTTCGCTTAAACTCTGACTGAGAGAAAGCAGCTCTGTTGTGAGGTTAAACAGTAATCATAATCGTTTTACAATCTAATGATTTTATGACATACAAACTAATTTTATCACATGGTTATCGCTTGGGTCTTTTCCAGTTCATGGGAAAATGATATGTATTGCAAATAATTAACATGTACATAAAACTGAATTTATAATGTTTGAATCTGTAGCTGTTCAGAAATAACATGTACCGAAGATATTAGACACCATGTCAGTTTATCTTCTGAGTTTCAAGATCTTTCCTTATTTGTTGAGTTTTGGTCAATTAGTTAATTATTTTCATTTTATACAGACTAAAAACGTTTGCAGCTGTGATCAATGATAGATTTTGAATTTACTGAGTTAAAAGATATTCGAAAATAATTTAAAAAAAAAAAATATTTTGATGATCAATTTTATATGCAGCTCTGGACAAAAATGAAGAGAGCGCTTCATTTTTGTCCAGAAAATGAAGCGCTCATTTATACCAGCAGGGTTATTATAACCAGCAGGAATATTGATTTCTGAACTCTTCCTGAGTTAAAACATTAGTATTGTTGTTTCTAAATGAATATGAACTTGATTATTTTGCATTATTTTCACAATTTCTCATTTTACAACATTTTTGCTTGGAATTTCAGAGACATGTTGTCAGTACTTAATAGAATAAAAGAATAACGTTCATTTTCCTTATAAATATACCTATAAAAAGTAAAATCAGAGAAACTTATAATTCTGCTGTGGTCTCTTAATTTTTTCCAGAGCTGTATATATTTGAAATTTGTAAAGTCTAGTTTCAAAATAAATTCAAACTTTTACACCCAATTCTAGTTTTCAAAATTCATAAAGTCATTGGTTTGTATAAAATAAAATAAATTAGTAAAGAGTTGAAATAACTGCTTTAAAATAGCAAATGAAATAAAAATTATTTTTATTTACTTTTAGAATGTCTGTTTTATTACTGAAGCTACAGAGAAATGTTCAAATTTTCATGCTTTCTCTTGTTTTACCTGACAGGAAATCATCGAAGGTTTGGCAAAGAAGAACCATGAGATGCAGTTCCTCACGTCATTCAGAGCCGTGGTGCAGGCTGTGGTGCGTCATGACAACAGGCTGTTCGCCAAGTCGGATCCTCGTAAATGGGCGTACGCTGCCGGGTACTGAGGCCGTAAATGCTTCGCTGATCATGACGTTCCAGTAGCTGTTTGAACTTTAACACCTTTCACACATCATTGGAGACGAGCTTCAAACGAACATCATCAACAGACTGACTCGGCGGATTTTGTGTGTACTGAGTTATGTTTGTTGTTTTTTACAAAACAGCACTTCTGTTAATTCTAATCTGTTCTTTATTTATAGACAATTTAATTTATTATCAACCATTTTTTTAATGTAGTTTTATAATTTTGTTCTAATCCAGTGAAATTTAAAAATTATTTGTGTTGTTCTTTCTGATGTCACTAGCACTACTGAGCTGCTATCGAGCTGTTTTTGGTTGTTGAGCAGAATTGTAAGAAAAGGAATAACAAAGGGCTCAGACTGTAACACCTCAGGGACAAGCCGTTCCAGGAGAAAAAATAATGGCACACAATAATTTCCTAACACCAGAGTGCAGTGACCTACAGTGACCTCATCTCATTATATTTGCCGCTTCGTTTTACAAATATGTTTTTCATTCCCTCAACTATAAAGTATTAGGAAGCGCTCCTATTACTTTTATTTTCTTCTTAAAATCATAAAGCTATTTTACAAGAACACTGTAGTTTAAGGAGCCTGCAGCATATCAGTTCATAGGTTAATATTTTCTTCTCATAGGCCTACTGACAAAGAAATATGTGACCTTCAGGTCAAATGTTTTCTGGTGCATTAAGGGATAGTATGTTTCCTAGAAGTTCTGGGAGGTTATTGCGAGTGAGAGCTCCTCTAGTGTCGTAAAATGTCACACAGCCTTGAGTTCGTAAGAGTGATTAATCCTCAGAGAGATGCAAAGCTTTAGCTGAATTTAAAACAACTCAGTCAGAAAATGTTTACATCTGTGGGATGAAACTGTATTTTAGTGGGCATTAACCATCTTAGCTCTCACTGTTAGGACTGTCTCTGTTGTCTCAGACGTAAATTATTGGTCGAGGCAGACAGTGGTATTAACTAGGTTGATTATTAGCTCACCAGGATTAGACCTGGAAGAGCACAGTTGTTGCATTAGTAATGAAACGATGAATGGTTTTAATTATTAACCATTGTTAATGCCAATGGTACAATGATACAGCTGTGAAATTATTTAATAATTATTTAACAGCAACTACTACAGCAACTTGAATGTTTAAAATAAGTAAAGAAATCAAAGAAAATTTTACAAGGTTACAACTGAGCAAACAAAAGTCACAAAAAATATATTTAAATATCTCATGATGACAGACATGATAAAAAAGAAATACACATATATCATAACTATATTTATGAATCTTTCATATGCTTAGAAAAGTAACCTAAAGTAGGAGCTTCTTAAAGAGACAGAGGCCTAATTTCAATGTTTGATATATACAGCATTTTTAAAACAACTGAAGGTAACATAGTTACTTGATTATGCTATAAGATGGCTGTTAGGGAAACACTATGAGAAAATCCATATTACTGCACTTTGACATAATCTTGAAATGATAAATAGTTGGGGACAGTGAAAGTAATGACCTGTCACTATTTGTCCAATGCTGCTGCTGTGGCAAAGGTTTTGGGGACACTGATAATTTTATGTGAATATTTTTTCCTCTTGACTCCAGAGCAAAGCTCTCACAGAATTTATTTATTTTTTGGTTGTGTTTCTTTTAATAGCCCTGGATCGTTTTCTAGTTTGTAACCATCAAGGTCGGCTCACAAGAGGAGTGAGTCCTACTCTGGCTTCTGTAGCTAAATATTCAGAGACATGCAGAGACATTCCCATGAACATTTCTCAGAGCTGATCTGGACACGTTCCACTGGGAGGAGGATTTGGGGCAGACCCAGGACTAGCTGGAGCTCATATATCTCTTGGCTGACCCCAGAATGAGGCCCCCAGCAAGAGCAGAAAAAAGGCAGCGGGAAAGAGAGTGAAAGCTGCACAGAACTGCTGACTGTTCCCAACAAGAAGACTTTCTTACTCCAACTTGGAAAGTGTTGTGACAAAAGTGAAGACAGGATTGGTTTAATCATGAAAGAAGAATATTTAGAATATTTTATGTAGCAATGAATAAACCTCTGTGAAATTAGATGTGTAGTTATATGTTGAGTTATTTAGAAAACACAGAAGACGTCCCACTCTCCGTATTCCTAGGATAAGCAGCTCCACTCCATGTTGATGCTCTATTCTTCAAGTGTTTCAGTAAGCAGAGCTTTTCTCAGAAATCAATTCCCCAGATGTCATATGAGAAATCCCTCACCACTGAGAGGTACTGCCTGAACTTCACTTGAGTAATCCCCCCAATAAGTGAGTGTAATAAACCTTAAAATAAATCAATCTTTAATTGTGGTTGAAAAATATCACCATGAAAGATTTGGTGCAGCAGGTTTATAATATTTTTACCTCCCTTAAGCTGGTGGAACACTGTAGATGTTATGTGTGTCTAAATATGGACTATTAAACAAATTTTGTGAAATGTTACATTTTTAAAGTGTATTTTTCCTGTTCTGAATAGTGCAAATGTGTTGGGATCAAAATTGAGGAATTGACAGTATTCACTTGCCATTACATTTTTCTTTTATTTTATTTTCCTCGTTTGTGTTGAACTGACTGTCTGAGAAGAACATTTTAATGCACACAGATATTGATTATACAAATTAATCATTAAGTCATCCCGACAGTTTCACTTCTAGTTTTAAGCAGCCATAATGCAGAGGTAAATAAAACATCTGCAAAGTGCAGCAACAGAACGAGTAACATTACTATTCAGGTTTTGAGTTTTGGTTGCATTAATTCTGAAGCAGGGATACAGGAGTTTTTTAGTATATCAAAAAAAGTACAAATCTGTGCCAATACTCTACACAAAGAGAAAAACTATTTGCGAGGGCAAAGTTTGACTCCATTTTCTTCTATGTTTATTTTTTCACGAGTTAATCAAGTTGCAGGTACAAGATGTTGGAGCAAAATGCTGAAATCAAGTCCCACAGCTTCATTGTGCTGGATTTCTTCCTTTTAAGTAGAATTCATCAGTGACCTTGTCACAACACACTGAAATTTTCCTTGAAGGCCCAATTAGGCAGAATTCAACATCCACACACTGTAGTTATAATGAACAGAGTTGTGCAACTCTAATAGGTCAAATTATCAACCCTGGAGTCATAGGGAAAAAAAGCTGCAGTCTCCACATATGTGATTTAAACTTGAGTCATTGCTTTGGACTACATCCAAGCAGATTAAAATAGCAACACACGTGCAAAGAAGTACGTACAAAAGCATCAAACAGCAGTTGTTGGAATAATTTGCTTCATCAAAATGGCTATGGGGGTAAAACTATAGAGTCATCAGCGGAGCATTTAACTTCCTGCAGTTAAAGTGAAAATTGGCATAGAGACTTATGTGGATTTTAAAGCTATTGTTTGTTTTTACGCCTCACAGAAAGAAGTTGATGTTATGACACTAAAGCTGTAAAAGCCAAAGCTTATCAAAATTAGCTCATTTGTCATTCAACAAAGACAGAGATACTTCACAAAGAGTGAAATTTGCATGTTCTCATAACTCACACTGAGCGCCTCGAAGGGGAGCCGAGCAGAATCCACTTAAGAAATCATTACTAATTCATAAGTTCCTCTACTGAGAACGTATCTCATTACATTTTTTTAAATCTCTCTTCTGCTCCCACAAAAGCCAAATTGGAAAACATGAGGTATTACTGCTGATAACTCCCCAGTGTTGTTTCGAAGCAGAATCCTGCAGATTCACTTAAATCGCCAAAACATTTAAAATGCTCACTTATAAACATGGCTACTTCATTTTAAGAAAAGGAAACTGAACTTTATCATCCCTCAGGTGTTCAAGACTAAAATATTTATCAATTCACTTTTGTTAAAACGTAGAGTCAGAATAAAAAGAATTGAAGCTTGAAATGTGTAAAATCACAGAGCTGTAAAACTTTCCATCTTGGAGTGATCAAGAACCCAAGATTTGCCCAAAATGTGTAAACTCTTGAATTTTTTGCTTGTGGAAATATTAAAAAAACAATCAAGGGGAAGTTTTTATTGCAAAAAAACAAACATAACCAGTGAACAGACATGAACAAGTCTATAAAAACACTTCAAACAAAACACAAGTAAAAAAGTGGTTTAGTAAAACTAGTTTTTTACATTGGAAACATGTAAAAAAAGGCTCTCATATACAGTAAGATGCTAAAAGTCACAGTAAAAGTTTTTTGTCTCAGGATTTCCTTTTTAAGAGGCTAAATGGCTCATATGTAGTAGCAAGGATCAACAAATCTACTAGTTCAGATAGAAAAATAATACATTTATGTTGCTACATGTCATAGACAGAGAGTAAATATTGGTCAACAGTGCAAAGTGATAAGTGTCGACTACAAAGTCAGTCTTTCAGAAGATTTTATACCCATTTCATGTGAACAAGGGTAGCAGTGCTCTTTAGAAAATAACATCTCAACATTTCTGTTTCTAAACTCTAATGCAGCACTGTGCAAAAGTCTCAAACTACCCCTCATTTATTCAAAAATGTCCTTTAAAAGGAGGACAATCGTTCTTGATTCAGACATTGTGAAGATTGTTCAGTTTATTTCTTCGGACTTTGTCTGCTTTCCTCAATTATTTTCAGACTAGTTTGTTCTTTTTATTTTGGAATGCTGGTACTGTTTTGCAAAACTTATAGACTGAGCAAGTTTTGTCTCATGTGACAGACAAAATAAATGTGGAACTGGTTTCTTTAGGTACTTGGCTTCTAGCAACCTGAAACAGACAGTCCTATTGAATCTGAGAAAATACCATTAAGGGTTATGTACCTAATGTAATCTCTCTCCCAGAGTGCATGAATGAAACGTCTTTCTGTGTCAGATCTTTGATTGTTAGCTCTGACTTTCAAACATTGTTTATTAGCGATTGATAATGTTGTTGAATTGAGACTTCACCTGAGTGAGTCGTAAATGAGTGAATTCGGTGCCTAAATTTGTCCCAAAATAGTCTGGAGATCTATCACTCCGTACTGATTTTACATCACAATTAAATCTGTGATTTTGAAAGCTAAATATAAATATTGGATAGGTTTTAAACTTTTGCACAGTTCTGTAGCTGCACAAGGAAGCATATATGTAAAAAACAAAAACAAAAGGAGGAATGCGTCGGATGGACAGCATACATTTATGTGTATCTGTCTTCATCTAAAATATGTTCATGGTAGTGATTCATTTCTTTACTTTTATATAGTATTAGACTAATACTATATGGATGTGCACCTACATTCAGTCACTTTTTAGAAACAAAAAGCGGAGTTCATTACCAGCATTTTTATCTCCATGTTAGGTGGATTAAATGATCTCAACTTCTGAGTATTCATATTTCTTCCTAAAAGGAAAATAATAATAATAAAAAAGATTAATTCACATTCTGTTTTTCAGAGCTGCACCACATTCACTGACACAAATCCTAGAGGCTCAGTTAGTCCAATAAAAGACGTTTGTGGAAGGCTACGCATGACCCTCATGATCAGTATCCAGCTGACATTCCCAGCTTCCTGCTGTCCGACACTGCCGCTATGCAGCCGTTCTCCTTCTCCAAGGCGTTGACCACATTTAAAAAGAACATCCAATTCCCAGTTTTGTGTCCAAGACGTCTAAGGCCGTTTATGACGGACTACAACACACAGCACAGTTAAAATTAAATGAGACAAAAGTGTGACAAATACAATATGAAAATCTCCATATGGATCACAGGGAAGTCAGTTATCTTAATTTAGTTTCTAATTAAAGTAATTTATCTACAGCTCTTTACACATGTATTGGCACATCTGGTAAAGACATTTAGTCTTTTAATAAACTGAATTTATATTCTAGTATCTAATACTGAAATGTGTACTGAAATTTACAGTAATGATGAAAATACGTCACCTTATCGAATCCTGGTTCAAAATTCACATCGTTGTTTGAATTGATGAAGATTATAGGAGCAGCAATAGAGTCTTTTAAGCTCATCCCCAGCCACAGGCGGTTTATTAGTGACTGTTAGAAAAACAAGACACATATTTAAGCCCAAATAAGCCCAAAAACAAACCAACAAAGCAAGCAGTGATTTACCAAGGCCACTGATGAGGTGATAAGACTTCCTCCTGACCCTCCCATCACAAGAATCCCTCCAGATTCTTTCTCCAGTATAACAGGAGTCATTGAAGAGGGCGGCTGTTCACCTGCATGAGACAGATAACGGCTCAGACTCAATAAACATCAGACAGATTTGTCCTTAACTCTGTGGTTAGTTTTGCTTCTTTACCTCCTTTTATTAAATCTGCTCTCCCACAAAAGTCAGCAAGCTCGTTGTTGAGGATGATCCCCGTTCGTGGAGAGTAAACCGCTCCTCCAAACCTGCAGAACCGTACAGTGCGATTAGGACGGTGACGTCACTTCATGTAGATTTTGTAAATATGAATCATTTTGAAGAGGGTTTGTGCTCACAGCTGGTTTATGGTGCTAGTGGCTGAGACTGCGAGTCCGTCCGCATCAATGACAGAAACGTGAGTCGTTCCAAAGTTATCAGGCAAAGGCTTGTGGTTAAGATAATAGGAGTTATTATGTGTGCTATTTGATGATATCAGCTTCGCTATGCGATCAATGAACAAAGGATCAATTAAGTGATCAGCAATCTGAAAGAGGAACATAAAAAAAATTACACTTTTATCCTTATTTAATTTTTACTGTTCAATTAATTGTTTTGAACTTTTAAAAGGGTTAATAGTGTGAAATATATTTTATTTTGTTTTAATATAAATCCATCTTTAGTCTGACTATTAGTTTCCAATCTAAAAGATCCATTCAATAAATTAGAATATATTTAAAAGTCTATTCATTTCAGGTCCATCTACAAAATAATCCTTGCAGTTTTCTGTATTATACTCTTCTGTTTTCAGTAATTTTTGTAACCATGTCAGATTTTTGTCCCCATTTATTTCAGAACCAGTAATTAACTGATTAAATGTTCAAAAACTCATTTTTATATAAGATACTGAAATCGCATTCAGTTTATTTACATTTTACACAATGCTATCTCTCATCAGAATGAAAAAAATCAGAATGAAAAAAAAAAAAAATCCTTTTTCTTTAATGCAACAGGTTGGCATATTTTGAGGATATTTGAGTATTGGACATTTTGTTCCCCATTTCCAGGTCTTTAACTGACTGACTTACCCTGACAAGACGTCAAACTCTGTAATGCTTGAGTCAGAACAATTACTTTCTCAGAAAGAAATAGTTCCAGTATACCAACCTTGCTGCTACTGTAGACAGGATCTCGAATGTTCCTCTTTTGTCCATTAGCAAATTTCGCTGCCTCTATGTAACGATGGTACATCTGAATCTTCTTTTCACCAACCAGAGAGTCTGGAGTTAACAAGAACCCTTTGGGAGCAAGAGTTCAGGTTTTTAATGGTCCAAATTAATGCATTCAAAGAATCCCATGTGAGTTACAACAAAAGATGTGAAACCTTTCATGATTCTGAGAATGAAAACTAGAAGCGCCCCCCCAGAAGGCGGTGGAGCAATGTGCAGCTTATGATTTCCCAGAGAAACTGTCCATGGACTGCCCACCCGCACACTGTAAGACTTCAGATCGTCCATCGTTAATGTTCCACCTAAGGACAAAAAACACATTTCTATAAAGTCTATGTGCTTCTATCCACTTCCTCTACATGAAGTAGATTTTATTTACATTATTAAATGACACAGCCTAAGTTTTCCCAGGCCAATCTTGCACCAACCTGCGTCTTTTATATCTCGGATTAAGTCAAGACCAATCCTGCCAGTGTAAAAGGTTTTTACTCCTTCCTTTGCAATGATTTCCAAGGTTTCTGCAAGTTTAGAAAACTGCAGGGTGTCGTTCTCTCTCAGGATCGTTTTGTTTTTGTTACAAAAGACTTCGCTGAATAAAAAGAAAATAGATAAAAGCATACATTAGGCAAAAGCTGAAAATAGTTGTTACATAATACATCCCAACATAAAGTGACCTGACTTGATGTTTAAATAGTTTTGTTTTGCTTAAATTCACAAAGAGTTATGCACTACAACTGCTTTGTAAAGAGGTGGGGTAAACCCTGGAAAGTTTTTCAATTAAAGTCACAAAAGAAAGAAAAAAGAACACCTATACCTAACTTAAAACTACCATTACCAAAATCATACATCTTAGAGGACAAGAGCACACAGAAAATCTCTGAAAGACCAGCATGCTCAAACCGGAGAACTGTGATGATGTAGTGAAATAAAATCATACATCACAATGCTCTCCAAACTAAACAAATATGAACCTTCTTGAGTTGCTCTATGAGGTTCTGACACTGTTATCCTTTGAGTCTGGTAATCCATCTAACCTGTAATTTTATTTTTTTGCATTTTGTTTTTTGAGTTCACAATGACTGTTTTACTTTTCTAGGAGCAGAATTAACATTTCTTGCCATCACTAATTCTTAGCCTACAAGCTTGACTTTGGTTCTTTTGTGCAAAAGCCTCTTACAGCTTTCCTCCCAACACATTTTTATTGGAGATATTTCAGGTCAGCTCATGCTTGTCTCATTTATTCCAGAAAAATACAGCAGAAATGCAAATTTATGAGCCAGAATTTCTGCCTTCAGGGACCCTAAACATAATACTTTGAAAGTAAAGAAGGTTCAGCACATTTCAGCTTTTCAATCACATGTTTAAATGTGAGGCTTTTCTCTCAGGTAAATTTACTCCAAGGATTTGGCAGTAAAGCCTAAAATTAGGACTAACAGTTAAATGATTAAGTTAGATTGTGAATAGTGAATACATAAATATTAAGGGAGAAATAATGCACAATTTTACAATTCAAATAAGACGATAAATGTATATGTAACTACATAGCAACATGTTTTTGGTATTCAGCCTAAAAAGGCAATAGTTATTCAGAAGCCTAAGTTCTGCTTGAGTAATCAATACAAGATTTGACATATTTACACTGGAGAATTGGTTTTATATGTTATATGCCTAATGTCGCTACTTAGCATCATACCTACATTTGGTCTAATGCAACATTTACATGAGCAATCTCCAATTAGGAGTCTGATTAATGACAAAAAAGCAAATTTTTAACATAAAAAGGGGGACTAAATGGCTGAAAGAACACTAGATATTTACTCAGATTATTTCTGCATGATGATTAGAAACTCATAAATGAGACAAAAGCGTGAAACGAGCAAATACTTTCCTCACTAAAGCCTCTCCTTGCTTCTGCAGAATGACAGATGAAAGCATATCTTGTTGAATAAAGGAGTGAATCTCTAAGCGACTGACTCCTGACCCCACCTTTTTCCATCAGTCTCAACAAACCCTCCTCAGGATGCAGCCTTCATAACAACGTCATGGAAACATTGGACGACTATAATCCAAAACTTTTGCTGGCCTCTTTCCTAGTGCTGCTGCTACATAAAAATTGTGCAGAGTCAGGACACCATTGAGTAACTGCTCCAAACAGCTGAAATTCATCACCAACAGGAAAGCAATGCATTTGACCTAAGCAGGGGTGGAAATTATTACCCGCCACTGGTCAAATGTAGGTAAAATGCCGGTAAAAAATTTTCTCTACCAGCCACTGTGGCTGGTGGAGAAACATTTTAATTTCCACCCCTGGACCTAAGTTTATCTTCTATGAAAAATATTTTGCAATAAGATAGAGCGTTCTTGAGTGGGGTTTATGAGGAAAGGTGAAGCATATTTTGTACTTTCAACAGTGTCTAAATCATTCATTTTCACAGTCGGGGATAAGTGAAAATTGAGTTTAACTACTGCATTATTTACTTGTAAAGAGCAGTAATCAGTAAATTTTAACTCTGGTTATACAAAGTGTTTTGATTTAAAAGAATTGGAGATTTAAAAGAGAGTTTTAAATGAGTTAATTTCTTTTGCTGAAACACATAATTTTACTTTAATTTCTGTAAGTTTTATCTGCACTAACAAAGATAATTTTTGGAAACTTTTTAAAACCTCTCTCTCTCTGAGATGCATGTGTGAAATGTTACCACAGAGATGACATTTCCACATGCGGCTTCACCATCTTGTGGCTCATAAAGCGTGCCAGGTATGGTGGCATGGGGATTCCTTCCCTGGCCAGTTTAATGGTTGGCTCAAACAGTTTGGCCCAGGACAACTTCCCGTACTCTCTGTGGAGGGCGTCATAGCCCAGCAGCTCCCCAGGAACGCCAATCCACTGACTACCTGCAACATTGAGGTGGAAAATGAGGGGAAAAAAATATATTTTGGAAGCTAAAAATGTGAAGACAGCTTACCTAAAAAAAACAAAACAATGAACTGTAGCTCTTAGACAAGACAGTATTCATAAAAAAGAGACATTTTTCAGTTGCGTTGGATTTCTTAAAGTTATAATTTAAGGTTTCGTATTGTAAACATGCAATTCTGATCAGGGGCTTATTCATCATTGACATAGATTTCATATTAATTTGGGGTTTTTAACGATTTATTTGATCCATTCTTTTTGAGGGGGGGTAGATAATAATACAAGAACTGGAATCAAGGATTGGACGGATCAAATAAAGCTCTCCTAGTAAGTTGTTCCTTGATCAGCCTCCAAAAAGCTTTTGACATAACTCAGGCATAACAGATATATAACTGTTTATATAGCACAGTTACCTGCTTATATAGCAAATCGACCATTTGCTATATAAATAAACTTGACTTGCGTATGTGCAAGACTTATTCCAAATCATATTAAAATTAATTGCTTTCCTCAAAATTCAACACACAAATACCCAATTAAGACAATATTGAAACATTTCTGAGTATTTTGCAAACTTATTAACAGAAAACCAAGAAATCAGATTTATGTAAGTATTCACTGAAAACTTTGCTGAGTCACCTTTGGCAGCAATCCCTTTTTGAATATGATGCCACAAGCTTTGAATGCAGTCTTTAGGCCGTTTGGTTCATTCTTCTTCGCAGTTCATCTCCTGCTCCGTCAGGTTGGACGGAGACATCTGTGCAGCCATCCTCAGATCTCTCCAGAGACGTTCAATGAGAATCAAGCCTGGACTCTGGCGTGACCAGTCCAGCACATTCACGCCTGGCATTCACACCAAAGAGTTCAATCTTTGTTTCATCAGGCCAGAGAATTTTGTTTCTCATGGTCTGAAAGTCCTTCAAGTGACTTTTGGCAAACTCCAGACATTCAGCCATGTGCCTTTTATTAGGGAATTACTTTCACTTTGTTGCTCTAACAGAGATCTGCCGCAGGACAATCCTGTCTCTGTGGTCTACAGAAAACTCCTTTGATTGCTTGCTGTTTGACCTCTGACCTGATGTCAACTGTGGGACCTTAAATAGACTGAGTCTTTTCAAATCAAGTCTAATCAACTGAATTTTCCACAGATAGACTCCATTTATTTTACAAAAACATCTTAAGGAGGATCAGTGGAAATGAAAGTTATGAACATTTATATAAATATGATTTCTTGGTTTGGTCATTTTAATAAATATGCAAAAGAAAAGCTGTGGAAAATGTGGAAAAACCTTTAATGACCTGTACATGAAATAAATCAGTAAAACAAAAAAAGTCAAAAATTGGTCTGTGTAGCAGATGCAGCTTACCTGTGGACAGTCCGAATTCAGTGGGACAGTCTTTTAACAGAGCAGGTTTGTATAACTGTGGGGTTGACTCTCTGAAGTTGAAAACTTTGACATTACCTGGAAACAAATGAGCAAATGAAATAACTCACAAATAATTTACTGTTTTCTTCTTAAAGTTTCCCCCCAGTCACTTGTTAATTCCATATTCATCCCAGAGGCAAACAGACAAGATAAACAAACCCAAAATATATTTTTGTATGTGATTCAATCTGAATCTCTCATGACATTAAGGTGAAATGTGACACTGATGATTATTTCTATACCAAATAGTAGAAAAAGAAAGAAAAGGGGTGATAATTCAAAAGTTTGATCCCAACAAAAACATGTCCTGAAAAATAAACCAAATGCAGACTACCCACCTGTTTTATTTCTGACAACCACTATAGAGCCTCCTCCAATTCCCATGCTCTGAGGATTGACCACAGATGTGCAGAGGAGAGCTGCAATGGCGCCATCTACTGCTGAGCCGCCCTGGAGGAGCATGTTCCTGGAAAACAATGTTCAGTGGATTTACGGGAAACCAGTAATCTGACTGCGATGCTCTGCACACATTTGGACACCCACCGGCAAACACTAATGTGTTATTTGATGGCTTTTACTCTGGGGGTGTCCTTTGTTTTACAATGGAAAACCAATCAAAGTTAATCCCTGTGCTGCCTGTCTTTCATGACAGTGACCAGGTAATAGTTGCAAAATACATCTTATTTGTTTTGATTGGATTTCTTCAGCTCAGTTGGATGAAAATTAGAAAAGCAGGAAAAAAAGAGAAAACAACTCTGCAGTCTGTGTTGGAAACATAAAGGATCTTTTCACTGACTGGCACAGACTACTCTTTGCCTCCTAAGCTGCAAGAGAAGCAGCTTTGGGAATGTTTAGACCTTGCCAGCTCAAAAGTTTTGCAGGAATTTGAAGGTGTACCAAAGACTGGCATGTGGTTGTGAGTTAGAGGTGGTCTGATGACATCATTTTCAAATAGCTGGGTATAGTTTATCTTGACAACAAAATATTGTAATTAAAAAACTTTGTGGAAAGGCAGACCATAGCAAATGAACAAAAATAATGTTTATTTTAGACACTGAGACACATGCTGCTCTTCTGCTAATAAAGTACTTTTTGCAATTTTTTTGTACAAAGCTGACCTTTTTACTTTAAGTCAATGTTCCAGAGTTTCCGCTCAGTTCATCTCTTTGTCACTCACATGTGAACCTTTGATTGTCTCTGCTTTGAACTGCAAAATGAACTCTCCACAAACATTATCACAAGGGCTAAAGAAAAAAAAAAAATCCCCTGCTGTGCACAAAAGCAGGAAGAGTTGCATACATTCCAGTGAAACAGCCTTTGCACTTCTGAAGTTACTGATGACTGATTAATTGACTCGCAACTGCAAGTAAGACAAATAACCAAAGCAGAGCCAAGAGCTTTCAACATAAGCGACAGGTCGTGTTTATGTACTCTGAATGAATTGATTCAGCAACTGCTCAGAGCAATCAAAGGACCTGGACGCGCTGTGGTATAATCTCACAGAGCCGATCAAATCTCTTAAACTGTTTATTCCCACTGCCAGGAGGCGAAGCCCGATTCAATTCAGGTGCACGTCAATGAATAAAAACACGTTTTTAGATTCAGGTAGGAAAATTCTGAATGAAAAAAATATATTTTTAGCATCAATTTGGTCAAATTAAAGTCAGACAAGAAAGGAGGAGGGAGGCCACTTACTTTCCGATCTCGGAGCAAAGTTGCGAGTCTGCCGAAACAGCCGCATGTCTGAATCTGCCGCCGGAGCAACCCGCACCAAGAAGCGTGGCGATGCACAGACTCACCAGAGCAACAGCGCAAATCACAATAAGAAGGACGCAACATGCCGTCAGCCAGGGCCTAAATTTGGCCATTGCGCTTTGTGTGTGAGAGCGTAAAACTTTTACAGACAGGTCGCCTGCGCTCGATGAAGTGCGCACAGACGCACAATCAAATCCGTATTATCCAAAGCATGAACTACCCTGGCTGACACACCTCCTCCTCCTCCTCTTCCTCCTCCTCCTCTTTCTTTTCTATCTCCCTCTTATCCCAAAAACGAAAGCAGTGATTTACTGGATGTAGACTGGATCATTCTTAGTAACCATGAGTCTTGGGGAAAAAACCTTGCTGTCACGTTTTGTTCCCGAAAAACCTGCGTGTCAAATATTTTAATGATCAGTTCATTTCACACTTCCTGAAAGTGTGTTAGAGCAAAGTTTGTTTGATTAGTTGGTTTTGGAAAGAAAATCGCACAGAGGCTTAAATGACCCAAATAGCAGCAATTTGAATAGCAGACGATGCCCTGACAGTATTGCCAAAGACTTGCTTTGTCACATTTAAACGCTACAATCAAAACTTTCATCCAATTAGAATATGTTGGGGAAAAAAAAACAGTATTTTTGTCACTCTGTTTAGAAAATGAAGTCATATATTAAATAGATGAATCAAAGATTTAAATATTTCAAGCCTTTATTTCCTGTAATTCTGGTGATTATGTGTTACAGATAATAAAATTCAAATAAAATATGTAAAACACATATTATTGCTGACTAAATTAACACAACATAGCGTAAAATTGCTTAAAAAAAAGCTTATCTTTGCCTCACATAGCAACACTTAAAGCACTAAAGCTGCCATTTAAAAACAGAAATGACTTTAGACTTTATTCTGAAAGATCTAACACTGAATAAAAAGTTAAATAATTAAAAAACACTAAACAAAAGACAAGGTTGGCCATTGCAGTACAACAGTGCATTTATTTTTTCTGTATTTTTATTTGATTTAATTTACTTTCTCATCCAGATTTAGAACACCATTGACTTTACTTTAGTCTTTGATCAAATTCGCTGGATGAGTTAAATATTTAAATAATACCACTCTGACAACACTTTCCACATTTTCTCAAGGTGTCGTCCTCATTCCTCTTTTATTGATCATATATTTTTTCTCCTTGCATTATCGTCTGTAATTTCAGTGTCAAAGTTCATTGTATGCAGATGACATCCAGCTCTACCTGTTTTCCTTCCCCTGTCTCCTCTCCAGCTTATAAAGCAAATCTTTGCTGAGCTTAAAGGGTTTAATGCAACAATTACTGATGGACTGTGCAGCCAGCTGGCCACCCCGCTGCAGTTGGCACAGAGTTTTACTCACTGTTACCTTGACAGAGGCAATTTTTTTGTTCAGTGGCTGTAAATCTTGAAAATAGAACAAAAGCAAAATAGGATTTTTAAAGCTTATGAGAGTCTTTGTCTGACCATTGCAGTACGTCTTTGCATTGAAATCCTTACCTTTAAGACCTTTCCTAACCTCACATGTTTGAACTCAACCACACCAAACCATGCACCCTTCGGTTCTCTAAGGTCTTCCTCCATAAATCAGCACCCCATTCCAATTCCTATTGCTTAAATAGTGATGCATTTTTAAAAGTACTTTGCAAGTTTGTGAAACATTAATAAATTATAAGCAACATTATCTACTGTATTTCTCCCTGGAAATAGGGAGAAGGGAGTCAGACTTTGTCATAATGACTCTGTACTGTCTATTTTATTAATTGTGTATTTAGATTAGCAAAGTCTCCTCATAAACATATTTGGGAATCTAATGGAAAAGAAAACCATTTGTTCTGACATAATGTCAGGAATGTCTTCCCAGAATGTATTTAAATTTTTGTAAATCCATGTGCAGTGTAGGAATGAATCCGCTTCAATGTCACATGATGGGGGAAGTTGGATTGGGTTATTTTTGACGTAACTCAGACCAGTTCTGGTCCAGTTCTTGTGTAAGTTGGTCTGGCGTCACTCCCTTAATGTTTGTACTTAATAAGGCACAAATTTTATCTTTACTGTGTGATTCTGCAGCTGGATGACATCAATTCAGCAACAATTTGCTTTCACCCCCAATTTTGGTCAGTAAATACTTTCCATTTATACATTTTTCTTTATTCTTGATAAACACCGCAAAAGGGAGTTCCACACTGTGTATACTGTTGTATAAACTGCTCTTTAAGTCTTTTAGACAGTTCTTTTAAGGCAGCTAATGTTAACACATTTCTGCGTCCGTCAGATAGGAGAAAATCCACATTCATCACGGTGGTTTCTCACGCAAAAGATCCAACATAATTCAGATTCCATTATAAACGAGTAAAAGTAAACACTCATCTTTCTGTGGCTCAGTGTTTCTTACTCATCGCTCATAAGTCATGCTGAGTAACAGATACTTTTCTTTTTAACAACAATGAGAATTTCCTAATCTGTCATAGGCCACATTGTTATATGTGGACAATCTTAGTTTTCAAGTCTGCTTCAAAATTTCAAAAGGATTAAATACGTTTGAACACAATAACATTATTTTAAATTTGCAAAATATTTAAAATGAAGGGTAATTTTCTTTGTCAAAAGGAACAAAAAAACTTTATTTAGTTGAATTAAACTTAGCATCATCTGCACTATAACAATTGCATCATTTATATTAAAGAAAACAATCAGATTAAAGCTTATTTCAATTAATTTGATGCATGTATACATCAATAAACTTTTTATTTGTATTACAACAAGATGATCTCTTATTATTGTAATTTACCAAAATACTAAATATTAATTTGGTTCAGTTTTTAGACTGAAGCAAAGAGAAGAGGAAAAGACATGTAGAAAGAGGGTTTGAGGTCAAAGGTCAAACTTCTGACAGCCTGTGCTGAGGACAATAGCCTCTTTGTAGCGGATGCTTGTTCTAACACATCTTGGACGGTAATTTAAGTTTCGCTGTGATTCATTTTTCAGCAAAATTTCAGGTAATTTATATCATTCAAGCAAATAATGTCAAAGGTCTTTTAATAAAATTGAAGGAAGTGTGTCAATTTGTGAGAAATGAGCACAAAATGCGTTCATTAGTCTCTAGAAGCATGACAATAGCTTATTCTAATTTCCAGATTTAGCAGTGAAACAGTTAATTTTACTTCCCACATCAAGAAAATGTTTTATTCTCTTGGTGTGGGTGTTTTAGAAGTTCTCTTTCTCCAACAGGCATGAAACAAAGACATTAAAAAATCAGAACAGTGTGTAACAAAGGCCTATAAAGGCCAGTAGAAGCTTGCAAGGCTGGATGTCACGAGGACTTGGTCTGGGAATCACTAGTCGAAAAACGTGAGTCTGAGATCAGGACAAACAGGAAGTAATTAACACCATTCATTTTAGGAAAATAAAAATCTACTTATTAAAGAATCAAACCATAACTACAAGTACAAAAACATGTTGGAGATCATCAGACCAAACTAAACAAAGAAAAGAAAATGTTGCAGGTACAATAATTATGTCTAGAGGGTTTATTTATCCCTTTTGGACGTTGAATAAAGAATGAAACAAAACAGAGTTGGACTCTTCAGGTTGCAGAATCCCAGAAACATCTAAGGTCATATGCAAAGGTCATGGTCAAGATCCTGAAGATGGAAAACTGGGATTAACTTCTCAGGACTTGTTTCAAACTACCAGCCAAACAACAACCATCACATTAAGATGCTTTATTACAGCCAGATTAAGCAATATCTAAGGCCCAAATGCAACGGTTTCACACACATCTAAACTACTTTACTTGAAAGCTTGATTGTTTTGCAAGATTGGATAAAAGCCAACTCCATTTCAGTACAGCTCTCTGCAAGGTCTCTGTGACTTTTATAGATTTTTTAATTAAAAGATAAAGGCAGTCATACTTCTATGATATTATCAGTTAAATTATTGATCCTATTTATTTTATAGTTGATAAACTAACTTATCTGTCACCCCCTAAACTCTTAACCTGAAATCTACAATGACTGCAGATGTTTTTATTGCTTCTTCCTGGAACAAATTCCCTGAACACCAGAGAGGAAAAGAAAATGTTGGCTCATTTAAGTCGGGACTTAAACTAGTGTTTACAAAGTCTAAAATGGCTTTATCGTTTAATTTGCTTGGGTTGCATTTAAATATGTTATTGTTTTTATGTGATCCCACATGTTTTTAATTTGTATCTTGTTTTTTGGTTAATTTTATGTTTTTAGTGTGACTTATGTCTGCTCTATTGCTTTTCTGTCAATCACTCTGTGTATAAATTCAGCTAAGCAAATATAATTGCATTGTCTTGCTTTCCGAATAGACAAAAACTTCTATCCAGTGAGCCGGTGATCAGTAAAGCTTCCAACACCAGGGGGCGACAGTGTGCATATTTTCAGCTGCAAAAATTCACCATGGTGAGATTAAAAAAAAAATAAAAAATTATACACATTCTCACAATGAACTGGCTTTTGCATTTTACTTCTTCTAAATTATGTTCCAATTACAAAATAGGACCTGTATTTATCCAGGAACTTATTCCCAAGTCACTTTTTCCAAACAGAATCACTTTACAGGTTGAAAGAATCCTGTAAAGTAAATTTCACAAACATTTATAAAAAATAAAGCCAGGAATCTTGTGCTTATAAATGCTAATTTACAGTGTTTTTTGTTAGCCATGGCCACAGCCTGCTTTTCCTCGTTGCTGAGTGGGACTGCCCCAAGCTGTGAGAGGATTAGTTCATCCTCAGCTATCAAAGCCCCCTAATTAATCTGAATAAATTACAAGCCGTGTGCCATAATTTGAGTCAATGTAAGCAGAGAGAGAAGGTGTAGGAGAAGATTCAGCAAGAATATCATACTGTAGGTCGCTGCGTTGCTATAAATAGAGCATCCCTTTATTCTGCACTCCCTGCGTCATACCAGCAGCCCCCCTACTCACCAATGCCAGCCCCTCTTCACTCAAATCCAGCATCCTGTCACAGCACTGAGCATGTACAGCTCTCAGTCCACTCATTCAAACCAATCCTTCCTTTCTTATTTGCATCTTTCTGCAGTTTTGTTTTACATTTTCATGCTTCAGGGGGGTTCTCCGGAACTGTGTCGTGTCTTTGTGTGTTTTGGATTATATAATTTTTGGAAAAACTCTCGGAGGCTGACAGATGAGGCACCAGGATATTTCTGATTCCCCCTTTTCTGAATAAATAGTCCCAGAACTATTTTTACCCAACTGATTCACCCCCCAAACAAGAAATGACATGCAACAGGAAAAGGCAGGAATGATGGAGAGTAATCATTGCCTCATCCCTAATAACTCATTGCTCTATCATGCACTGGTAGAATATATATATATATATATATATAGTTTTACTAATGTGTATGAGCTTGGTGTAATGAATCATGCATTATTTGGTATAGATTATTCTTAGCCACATATTTGATTACTTTAAAAACAATTGTATTCCAAATCAAACAAAAAAATTGAATTTGAAAGACTATATGATCCAGCACATTAGATTTTTTTCTAATTCAAAATATTTCATTACATAAAACATTTTTTTTTTGTTCTAAACAGTTTAATGAAGTAATTTAGCTCCTTTTCTCCACCTTGTTCAGAGTGAAAATACTCCAAACTGATTGAAGTGCAACTCAAGGGCAGCAATCATTGTTCCTGGGGAGTTCTACCAATAAAATCAACTTAATACATATGAAAAATATGTTTTTTTTTACCCCTTTAGAATTCTTTAAGTAGTTTTTGACATTAGCAACATTAAAATGGTGAACAATCATCTTTACAACTTAAGGAGGAAAAATGAGTGATCTCTGGCAATTTGGCATTTCCAAAGTTTGGATTGGATTTTTTAAACAAATGTTCACATTGAACCGAATTGATGTAAAGCAGAGTGCCAACATTCCTGTACAGATGATGAAGTCATAAAGAAAACAACTTTAAGTCGTCGCTGATGATGGTTTTGCAAATGAATGAATCATAGGATGTAAGTTGTATGACTATAATTGTAATCATTGATATTATTTGTCACCATTGTCATATCATAGTCATATCACAAACATACAAATATGTTTATGGTTATTTGTATGTGTTCAAAGAAACCTTGCATCCCCTTTTCTGTCACAGGTTGTGAATTAATGTGTTAATGGCAGTGGGAGACAGAATAACTTGGATTATATCCCAAACATTGAAAGATCAGAACAAGATACAAAAGCAAAGTCTCAAAGATTACAACGCAAGAATGAGACTCACAATATATGGATTAGTCAAATGTCGACTGAAATGTAAAATACTGATTGTGGAAAGCGCTGCTTGTGTTGCGATTTAATTTCAATATTATAAATGTTTATGTCACAAGGGTTCAAGGCAAAAACATACAAATTGCAGATGCAGTGACATACTACAGAGTCTGAATGGTGTACAGGCTATCATGTAATTTCCTTTTTCTATTTACAGAATTAATGTTTAAATTATGAGATTAGTGAGTGCATTAAATAAACTTCACTCAATTAATCAAATGATTTAAGGTGATGAAGTGAGTCTAACTCTTTGATGGACTGGCATCATGTCCAGGTTGCACTCAGCCTCCAATGAGATGATGTGTCTGATCTGTGTTTGCCCTCTGGTACCATAATTACCTCAACTTTAGGAATATAATACTTACATTGACTGGTTGTCAGAAGTCTCATTTAAGACACATAGCTCACTGACAGAGACAAAGACAGAGTTAGGAGACTCCTATGTTGCTGAATATTCAGCCATCATGTCTGGATCTGCTTCCCCTTAAGCCTGCTGGATGTCTTCATGATGCCAAATGGGGTTTTAAGCAATCACAATGGCACAAACCCAAGTTCACTGGCAGGCAGCCAAGCTAAAACAGAGAGATTAATGAAACTATCAAGTCAAAGCTTTGCCTTTAAGAAACATGTCATGACAATTTTAATTGGGTGGTTTTAAATTTCCTTGTCTTGTTACAGTTCAGTGGCCTTGGGTTGTGTAAACAAATGGGGAAAAAAAAAATCTTTATGGTTTGTGTGTGAATAACCGCTCAAAGATGTTAGCTTTGCAATTTGTCATTCTAACATGTCATTAACCTGTGCAAGTATCCTCCCACTGACCACAGCTAGGCTGCAGCTTTTCCTGTTTTTTTTGTTTTTTTTTCAGTTTTGCAGCCAGCGTTGTGTCAGTTAGAGAAAAATATACTTTCACAGCTTCAGTAGAGGCGTCCATGGGGAGTGAATTTCAAACTGTGTCATAAAAAAATCAACAGATGGATTCTTTGAAACCAGCGCCAACAGCAACAAGCCTTTTTTATTATTATTATTTTCTGTAAGCTTCACCTTTTCATGGAATTTGAAATGGACATCAAGGACAGGATAGATAAAACAATGGAAAACTGGAACATTTCCAGAGCCAGCTTTGTGCTTCATGTTTTGATGGAAAAATATTTGAAGCTTTAAAACAAGCAAACACAAAATGTGTCACCTTTGGTTAAATTGGAACCAAAATTTTTGGTGTGTTTTATTAAGGACTTGCTTGATAAATATATGTAATGTAGTACACAATTGTAAATTTGAAGGAAAAGGACACATGGCTTTCAAATCTTACCAATAAAAGTGTGGTGTATGTTTGTATCAAATCCCTGAGACTCCCAAATAAAATCCAGTGTCACAACAGTCTTCAGAAACCGTCTGATGATTGGAGTGCCCCTGTAGTTTTATTATAAACACAGTTGTTTGTGGAGAAACGGTAACATTGCATACAAACATAGACAAATAGATGTATGCATGCATTGCTTACAAAACATATTTAAAGACAGGGACGTGCAAATAGCAGCAGGGATGTTATTTAAAATGAGAAAAACTGCAAATAACTTTTTTTTGTAATGGTTACAAAGTCGTGCAGCAGCTGGGAGGAAGGATCTTTTGTGCACCTGGATGCCGCAGACTGACAATGAAGGTACTTTTTAGTTCAGCAACAGTTTCATCGTTGGACTGGGAGACATTGCCCAATAGTGATGTTATTTTTAGCAATAGTTTTTTTGTTTCCTACCACCTGCACTGGGTCAAGGAGCTGGCCTTTCTGATGAGGTTAATTAATTGGTGTAGATAATCTAATCCTCCGTCAATAAAGTCAGTAAAGGTCTCCAGGAGCATTCCCTGCACTGCAAAAGATCTCAGTCCCGTTAGCAGGAAGAGTCTCTTCCTGCTAAAAGCATCAGTGTTATGGCTCAGATCCAGTTTATGGAGTTCAGTCACTAGATTTGCAAAGCTGGAAGCAGAAAAGTTTTATTTTTCTCCCAAGAGATAACTACAAATGTATGCCATTATTTTTTCATATTTCGATTTTATAAAAAGAAAAATGAAAGTCCATATTCTTTTCCTTTTATTTTACAATTATGCACTATCTGGTCTGTCACATATAATCCTAATTATGTCTCTAAAACTAGACAAAAATGTGAAAAAGGTCAAAGTGTATGAATACTTTTGCTTGTCAAATGCAAAACCAACAAAATTCCAAGAAACTTTATTTTTTGCTATGATGGGATTATGTGAAATTTGGTTTGTCTGGAGTTTCTATATGAGCGGATTAAGCCTGCAGTCATAACTGTGCAGAACGGACCGAGACACATTTACATTTTGTTCCACTTTGCCGTTATTCAGTCCGACTGATCTTTGACAAGAGACCTCATGAGTCTCCTCAGTATCCAGATGATTACGGGCAGGGGAGGTTACTGACCTCCCTCCGTCAGAATTGTTCATGTTTTTTGCTTCATGAGTTCTTGGTCAAGACAAACAGATGTTGGGTTGTTTCAGCTCCACTGGACATCTCTAAAAGTTGTCATTAATGTCTATTATTAATAGCATAGTGGACTAGTGTTCTGAAATTTGATTCATTGTTTCCTGCATGTTCACAACTCATCACGTCAAAACAACACATTAGGGAATTTCTCCAGGTTTGGCTTTGGTATAAAGCAAGTCTGAACTCTTGCGTATTTGCAGTGTCTTGTCAAAGACATACATGTTTTACCCTGTCACAGAATAAAACATGACAAGCATAACAATAGAAAACAGGACATGACTTGATTTATAAATCCTTGCAGAGTACTGTACAACTGCATTCCTAATAAATTCAAATCTTTCTGATATGAGAAATAATCAGACTGCAAGTGGGACGTAAAGATTTGATTTTTTCTTCACATGATCAAAGTTAAAACAAGGTGAACTCTGACACACAACACTGAAAAAGTCAACTCTTGAGCTGAATAGGCCTTTTGTCCTCCATGAAGACGTTAAACAAGAATGTATTTGAAGTATCTAAAATGGGAGCCACACCACAAAAGAAGAGGTTTGAGTGTTTTCCTTTAAATCATCCCACAGGCACACAACATATTTTCTTCTTATTTATGTGTTTAGCTTTAGATGAAGCAACTGGGAAGAGAGGTGGGACAAGCTGCAACATCTTCAAATCTCAAGATTACACTACAGCATTTACACCTGGACAATGGCTGCCATTATATTGACTCTGTATTTCCTGTTTCCAGAATCTACTGAAACATTACCTGCCATAACTAAAACATGCAGCCTGCTTGGATCTTTAGCTGCAACATGGCTGACAAGCTGGTTCTGAATTGGAGCTGAAAGGATTTTGTAGTATCTTTATTCTCTGTGCAGGATTTGTTCTGGGAATGTTTGAATAAAATAATCCTGAACGAAGTGAGAGACTCTTCATTCCCTCTATATAAACTTTTCAAACTGACTTTCCACAAAATCATAAGAATGATTTGACAGATTATATAATGATTTAAATACACTTTTCATATGTTTATCTGTTTCTTGTTTTAATTCTTTAATGTTATTTTACTCCTGAAGATGCAGAAGAGAAGCTCAACATGCTTTGTAGCATGCTCTTGTTAAACAATGAAATTACATCTGTATTTGATAATGGTGTACTGTAACTACGGTAGGACTTTTAGCAAAAACAACAAACAAAAAAAACCTTTTCTTTCGTGTTGAAAATAAATTACAGAACAGAGAAATAAATAAAATTTCTGATTTAAAAAATATATATTTTATATATTGTACAAAGGAAAGGAAAATATAGATAAATATGTTGATTGATTGATTGATTGAAAAATGTATGTATAAATATCCTGACAAAATTTCTTGGTAAAAATCTGAAATCTTATTCAAAGTCATCGAAATTAAAGAAACAGGATGCAGGTATGAGAAGTGTGATAAATTAATTTTTTGCTTATTTATTTATGCTTTTTAAGCTAATATTGATGAACCCCAAAGTAACTGAAACAAGTAAAAATAGTAATAATCCTGCTTCACTAAATGCTCAAGCATTATTTTTTTCTGGGATTATGTCATGGTTTTTGAAAGAGCTGTAAAATTATCAACAAACATGATTCCTATCTAAAATATCTATCAAATGTTTTCTTGTGTAATTGTTTTATTGACAGGGAACTGATAAATTACTCACTCCCATTCACATAGCTGACTTAACAGATTATATTGCTGTTTCTAGCATGTCTCCTCATGTGACTTTCAACTGCTTTTAACGTTGGCTACAGAAAATGGGAGCCAGTGAGGCATGTAAAGGCATGCTTTAAACGGGATCTGCAGAGAACTGGGACTGGATGTAGAGGCCTGCAGTCGACAGACAAGGAAATAAAGAAACATTCAGAGTCAAAAGACTGACTGAGAGGGAAGGCTACATTTCAGAGAGCTGACCTGGGAATGAAATCGGGTATTTTAGAAGAAATAAGGCTTAAAGAGGGACTGAGTGAATAAAGTCATGACACTACTACTCAGCTTGAATACTGCTGAAACCAAAACTCTGTCAAAGTGTCTTTAATCACAACATTAAAACTTGTGCAAGTACTCTGTGTTCAGAAGATGCAACAAAAACAAAAGCTAAATTGAATTCTCTATCCTTGGTATAAAACTCATGTGTCGTCTCTGCCTGGCAGAGCTTGAGAGCTTGGAGAGCTTTGCATCCAGACTTGCTTCATTACTGATTGTCCTATGAGCTCTCTGAGTTGTGCACAATTCATGAATAAACCTGATTGAGTGATTCTACCTGAGCAGTGCTTGGAAATAGTTTTTTTCCACGACATTTGTAAATTCATGAATGTAATTTGTAACATAAAAGCTGATAAAGTGGTAACCAAGACAAGAAGAGCATTTTAAAAGTGGAATCTAGTTCATGTAAATAAAAACTAAACACTTGTTGGTCAGATTGGGTGAATATTGTGGTGGGTAATATTCCTAGTTTTTACAAATTTGACAAAAATCCTTATATTAAAAAAACTACAAGTTTTTTATATTGGCAAAGTGATCATGTTAAAATGCACTCAACATTTTTAGTCTCTCATTCTATTAAACAGATATATTGTACATAGCATAAATACATTTTAGATCCACTGAAAGTCCCTCTCTTTGTGTTTGTTGAAATTGATAAATGATGGGAAGATTCTGCAGCAATAATCAATTATCAATTTATCAAAACCACAGAACTAAAACCCACAGAGGGACTTTAAAGGAATAAACGCACTGTATGATAAATTTGTTATGCTCTATTATTATATTACCCTTTCACTGACTGTGGTTCTCTCAAGGTATCGGTTTCTAACTCGATAATTAATCTCATTCAGCTATTGAGCGTTCCTGCTTGAACTGATATTACATCCTACAGAACCAGCTGCTCATCTGAGAGAGCAACACATCTGAACGACTCACCTGAGGAAGCCCTTTCTTCATCGGGGGGACCCAATTCACTCTGTCATTAATCATTAATCCTGTTTAATGTTTCAGTTATATTACATTGTGTAAAGGGATGAATGGAGTATACAGCAGATGTGACTAGAACTTACAACCAGACATAACATTATTTTGGATACCAACAAGAAAGCAGATCATTTTTAAAAACATTTAGATTTTTTTTTTTTCTGTGTTGTTCTTGACTGGATATTTTGCAACTTTCCTCATCTTGAAAAGTCCAGCTGTGGAAAAATAGCAGCTAATAAAAAACATTAAAAAAACGCAAAAAATACTCAACAGATAGGTTGAGAATTTTAAAGATATCAGGTGGGTGCCTAAAATTGGTTGAAATTATTTACCACTATTTGCTGTTTGTGAATACGGAGCCACAGCTGTGTGCATTGCAGCATTAAAAATTTTGATAATCTGACCCTTGAGTGTGGCAATGAACCAAAATTAAATTTTGCTTTCCACTTTTGAATAATTGTACATTTTTCTTTCAGTGAATGTGTATTTGTTTGTATTTTTGTAATGCACCTTCTCCTGTTGTCTCTCTGTCTCTGAGGACAATAAATGGGCCATTTTGCACCTCGAGGCCTGAATGTTCCTGCTGCAGCCCAGTATCTCCAAAAGGCAAGTGCCAGACCAACATAGACAGGCATGTTTCCCAAATAACAAGGAAAAAAATGGAGGGGATTAATTTGAACAAGATTTTTATGGACATACTTATTATTATTATTTTAAAAAAGTCTTAAAGTTTAAGCCGTAAGATCAAACCACTTGATGATAATGTTAGAGATGAATGAAAAGAGAGCAGCGTAGTTGAAGCAGGCCACTGTTGAAGAGGACATTAATGCAACGGAGTGATGATACTCTGTCTGTCCCTGGAGCAGAAGAGACACAGATGTCGGCGAACACAAACTCCCCTGAGAGAGACGCACAAAATCTGCTCATTTTCTCCACTTACTCTGAGAAAAACAATTCTGTCTAATTAGCTGAACGTATTAACGTCATTATCTACCTTCTGCTGAGAGAATTATGACCCTGTGTGTACAGATGTGATATATATATTAGTCTGAGGTGTGTTTATATTCATTCTTGGCTGTGTGTCAAATTCCCTACTCTGTTTTTGACAATATGCTGTTTCTGGAAAGCTGACTGGGGAGTTGAATCTTTTAGGATTTGTAAATAGGTGAATTTCAGACCGATGTTTTGACAGTAACAGATGAGATAAACTAAAGGAATGTGAGGCGACAGCGCTATCTGTTTTCTTGATCAAAGTGCAACGTGTCTGTCAAGATAACTGAAAGCCCTTTGGCAAAAATCTTCAATATTTTAATTCAAATTTGGGTTTTAAAGGCACGATACTGAAAGTATCAGTGCAGTCTTAAATATGATGGACATAAAAATATTGCAATGAAAAGACTATATATAACAATTTTCATTTAATTTGTTAAATTTTCTTACATTTTAGAATGTGAGAAAAAGACTGAAAGCAGAATTGAGTATTATTAGATTTTCCCTGAATTATGAGAAATTATGAAAGAGTGGGACATAGAAGAATGACTCAGATTGGACAGTTTGGAAGCAGATAAATTGAAATGATTTGAACATGTGCCAAAGTGGGATAAAATAAATATTAGACATGAATTTTGATCATAGAGATGAGGAGAAGAGGAAGATCACATAAAAGGATTATGGATGGAGGCAGAAGATCTGCAGTGGTGACTCCTAAAGAAAACTACAATAAAAAGTAAATGTGAAATTATTTGTGGATGCGACTTATTTCACTATGTTTAATTGTTCAATGGCCTTATGTTTAGGTTTATGGGAGCCTTTAGATTCAACATCTTCAACTTTAGACCTAAGAAATCTCAGCAAATTTGAAATGTTCCTTGAAGCACCTTTCAACTTAAGTAAAAACATAAAACAAAGGCCCAAAAGAAACAACACGCCCTCAGGAGTCACCTCTGTTCACTGGAATTAACGTCACTGTGACCACTTTGGCGTCTGTGTGCCCTCTAGTGTGACATTTTCCATCAATCTCCTGGAGTTAAGCATGCGCCCTCCCTCCACAACCATCTAATCAAGCACAAAAAGGGGGAAACAAGTTATCTGTAGGCTTGTGACGTGGGTCTTAATGAACTTTTGTGGGCCACGCTGCAGCTCAACACGCTGCTGCCGTCCAAACTTGGCGCAGCTCCCCGCGGAGCTCCTGGCTGAGCGCCTGCTGCCACATCAGGCGACACTTCACCACTCAGCTGCTTCCCGATCAGGTGCACCTTCAGAGGCCGTCCGGTGTGTGACTCTGGGATAAAGAGAGACCCTTTTGGATGCGACTGAGCATCTGCAAGGACACTGCGGACTATCGCCTTTTCATTTTCTCCTCTCGCATTCCTCTCCAGCCGCGCGTCTCTCATTAGGAAGGAGAAAGGGAAAGATGAGCTCCTCTCTTCCCAAAAGCGAGTCTACCACCTCTCTGCTGCGGTCGTCGGGGCTCAGCCGCAGGGTTGCGCACCCTGATCCCGCCGCCGCTCACCGGGTCCACTACCGCACTCACCATCATCAGCATCACCGCCCTTCCAGGGCTGGGAGCAGCGAGGATGCGCCTTGGTCGGATGAGTGTGAGACAAGTGCGCGGAGACCTCTCTGCCAGCCGCGACACGCTGAATCTCGGCATTTAGTTGAGCATCACCGGGTGCAGAGGAGTTACTCTCACCGGCAGCCGAGCCACCTGGAGGAGGATTTCGCTCAGGAGGAGGATGCGAGGCACAGGGCTAGCCGGCTTCACCAGAAAGAGCGCAGCAAGTCCTCCAGATCCAAACCTCATCACCATCAGCATCATCAGCACCACGATTCGCCTCCCGCAGAGCGCCTCGACCACCACGACGACTCCCGGCAGGACAGGAGGACCTCACCGACTCCTTCTCTTCCAAAACACCCCGACGAGGCGGATTTTCTCTTCGAACAGAGCGAAAGAGTCGTGACTGGCTCCACTTCCACTCTCAGTTCGGACGCACCTGTCCGACCAGCATCCCGCCGCAAAGCCAAAAGGCTGGGCTCGGCTTCAGAGTGCGACTCCAACCTTCATCCCATAGTGAAGTCGGTGTTTGGGCAGGTAACTAAAACCTTTAATTGCTTCAAAGTTTGCTTTAAAGTCCAACTCACAGAAAACACACGAATGTGTTGGAGTTTGTTCAAGAAATAGTAACATTTTATTAGTTGGTATCTGAAGAGGAACTTGAAGGACCAGGTTTTAGGGAGGGAATAGACTCAGAATTAACAAAAAGACATACATTTTTAATTGGTTGTTTTAAATGACATTTAATTCATGGAAAAAGGGATCGCTTCATGCAGAAGAAAGATAGTCTCCTGTCAAAATGAGTGCAATGTAATACCACTGTTCCTGACAGCCATGATCAATCCATAATGGACTTTGGCATCCCAAGAGAACTTGTCTAAGCTTTAAAGTTTATGTAAGGCTCATAATTTAAAACATAAAGATAACAAAGTTGTGGTTTTCCCTGTGTTTTAGAAAAAAAAAAAAACACATTTCATGTTTACTTGAGGAGACAACATAAGACTTTGACTCTCCTCCCTCACTCAGTTCATTTGAAATGAGTCCCTGAGGCCAAATGAGCATTTCAAAGAAATAACTCCCAGTTTATTCACTATAATCACCTTCTAAAGCTGTTTATAACACAATATAATTGTCTCTTTTCATTTTACCTACAGTAATGCAGGAAAACCTGTTAGAGGCCATGAAAGACTTGAGATTGGGGTGGAAGTTTACTTTCCAGCAGAACAATGACCCTGAATCTACAGCAAGAGCAATAGTGGAATGATTTAAAGCATTCTCCTAAAATCCTAAATCAAGTCAATGATCTGTGTTAATGTGTGGTGTGTGGTGTAGATAACAAGCCGTTAGAGGCTACTGGTCTTCAGCGCAGCCGGCTGCGGTTCGGTTCCCGACCTTTTGCTCTGTCTCTTCCCCTTCTCTAACCTTTTCCTGACTGATTACTATGAATAAAGACCACCAGAGTCACAAAATCTCAAAAAAAGAAAACACGCTTAGAAGTTCAGATCGCTCTCCATCAATCCAGTCTGACCTAATAAGTAAATAAATAATAAAAACAATGATTATCGCATCATGAATAAGCTTCACAGATCATCTTAGATTTATACAAAAACACTTTCAACTGCAGGAACAGCTCAATGTGTTATGCTAATATTTTAAAAATAATAAAAAATAGCAGTAGAAATATTAATGTTCTGCTATATTTGGACAAATCCACCGTCCCACTGAAGTTCCCTGCTTTAACTGCAGCACAGAAGGGAAAGGTGGTGAAAGTGTTGATTGTTCTGCAGGAGGTAAAATGCTCTCCGGTGAGACGCAGGTGACGCTGGAAGCAATAAAGGTTCAGCCAGCGGGTCAAGGCGGATTAAAAATTAATGTTGAAATCTGGGTGCAGCATGTGTCTGGTGTCCGTTCCTTTATCATATCCTCCAATGTGAATGCAGCGCCTTTCATCAAGACTGTCACCTGAGCAGCAGGTGACAGTCTTGATGTCCACAGAGCACTTTACCTGCTCTGTGGAAAATGTTTGCATAGACAAGAGCAGAAAAACAATAAGGGATAAAAGAAATGTATCCACACATTCATAAAACATACTACACTGAGATATTTCTCTTGTTGCTCTGAAAGATCATGCAGCTGTACAGTGAGTTTTCCAGTCTCTCCCCTTCCAGTCCCACCCTAATCTCCTCCCTCGCCTTTAATATCCTTCCCAATCTTTTTCTCCCCTCATTAAAATCTGTCTTTTTTTGGCCGATGATAAAAAGCTCGAGAGGAGACAATTACCTCCCCGTGCACTGATGTGTTCCCGAAATAACTCCTCTCAATCCAGGCCAAAGCTTCAATCAGTCTTAGGTGGTTCCTCAGAGGAAAAATCCTTGCCACAGTGTGCTATATAAGGTCTCCAAAACTGCTGATGTCTGAGGAAAGAAGAGCTAATTAGGCATTTATTTTATCACATCTATAAATCAGTGTGTGAGTCTTTAATTGGTGTGCTAAATGATGCGTGACTGAAAAACTTTGATTTTGGGAGCAAGGAGAAATATTACCTCTTGAAGTGATTTTGATGTGAAGTGCATGCGGTAAGCTACTGTCAACAGTTTAAAAGATTCATAAAATCTATTCATAAATTCATAAAATCTACATTTCTTAGCTCGCTGTAACATTTGAGATTGGGTCATGTTTTGCTGCTCCTTAGCATCCAATTGTAGGCAGAAGACAAGATGGCTGCTTAATGAAAACAAAGTAGCTAGTTAGCCATCTGGACACAAGCTGGGGACTGATCATACTTGGCTGGGACACGTGGAAGAGGGTGTATGATGTTGAAAGACCTGAAACACTCAATGATTCCAGAAACATCACTGATGATTTGTCCAGATGCATCAGTGGATGGATTCGCACATCAACCTGCAGTAGAAGAAACAGATACGTTTCTAGGCTTCCAGATTAATTTGAAGATAACTTGTAGTCCGAAAGGGTCTAAGACTTCCACTATTTTGAAACAACTCCATCCTAGTGGTATGTACAATTAACATGTCATGAATCCATTGTCAATTTTGCATCAGTTAATGATATTACCATTATTTATATTACAGTTGATCTGAAGTATTGAGGTTATGGAGAATAGAAAGCTATGAATAGTGTGATATATCTTAATATTCATTAGTACAAACATTGGAAGCCATTTAGTCACTATACTGCAGAAATTAATATCTACAGTTTTTCACTCTTGAAGGTGCAACCAATCAGCGCCAAGGAAAATAAGTACCACACTTGGATTTGCAAACGCCAGCTAATATCATGTCAAGTACCATTAAGCATCGGTATTTAAATTTCCCAATCTGCATTTTCTTTTGCATATTTCAGATATGCTTTGCAAAATATTTTATAAATAATTCAGTTACAGTCCACAATAAAATCCTCAATCTTACAATATGAAACATGATCTCAGAAATCAAGATAAATACATACTGAAGGTTTGAAATAAGTGAAAAGTTGTATTTGGATAATTATTTACTATCAAAAGCCAAAGTTTATTCCACTACCAGAAATTTATAAAACATGTAAGTTGTTTGAAAATGAAAGACCATTGTAAGCGCAGCACCACTTAGCTCAACAGTAATCAGATTGAAAGTAAATAACTCTCTTGAGGTTGTCATTATACTAAATCCAGACACCAAGAGAATCATCTACTTTAGGTAAGATATTAACTTCCTATAATTTTTTAACTCTTCCTTTAAAATGTTACAGCAGATTTTGGATGTAAAATGGCAGGATTAAAAAAGCAGATTATTTGCCTTTTGCACTGCATTGTGAGATATCAAACACAACAGCTCATAATCAGCATGTCGCTTATATGGGAATAAAACTGAAAAACAAATAAGATGCTTTCTCCTTGAAGAGATGCAGCAGCATCACTCAAAATCCAGGGTGAGATGTCAAACTCTGCAAACTCTTTCATTTCACATTTTGTTATGTAACATCAAGATCTCCATGCAATCTCAGCAGAACTCACTTGCAGGGAATACGAGAAGCTAAAAATAGCCCATCAAGACCTGATTATGAGACTGGAGGACAGCAGTGTTTTCTTTTAGGTATTACCAAAATAAAAAAGAGGGGAAACACTTAAGCTTACACAGCAGATTAGTGCATCAAGTACCTTTCCTGCTTGAGCCAACATGCGGCTCCCCAGAAACAAGTTTACAATCCACACCTTAAGATGTAATCATGAAGGGATCATGATAGCAAGTGCAGTAGGGTGAACTATTTTAGCTAATTTGCATGTAAAATAACCTAGAAACATCATACAATTTTAGTTTTTTTAAGTCCTGGTAACAATATTCTCTTGCAGGAGAAGCAAGAGCTCACAGCATCACTGCAGTAAATAAAGACCATGACATGTTTTTTGAGATATTTATCCTTTATTCAAGCCAGAACTACATGACGTTTTGGTGTACAGCTAAATTGTTGTCTCAGCTAGCTATCATGTTTCAGATTTGTACGGATTTAACAAAGAACATAGTGGTTAAGCAAATTAATTAAATAAGGAGAACTTAAAAGGAGAAAAAACATAAAGAGAAGATTATGGGATGCAGCAGAGAATGGCAGAATTGAACTGAGACATAGAGGACTGCCTCCAAATGTACAAAGAATAGAACTGTAATGTTTAGTGAATTGCAAACAATTACGTTTGGGAAGGTAGGGCAAATATCTTGATTATCTTTCCAGCTAATCAAATTCTGCAAGCTCTTTCATAATTTATGTAACATCAAGTTCTCTGTTCCATCCCAAACAGACCTTATGTTCTGCCAGAGTTTCTTTGTATGTCTTGACAAAATTGAGCCAACTTGATAATTGACAGAGCTGATTAGTAATTCAAACAAATCCTTTAGGTATCAGCTGTGATGTTGCTCCAATCTCCTGTCTTATAATCTTTATCTGTAGAAGCAATCACCATTACAGAGCAGCAGGTCAGGACAGTGAAGGGATTTGCAGCCTCCTATACTAAACTAGCAACATTCTTCTTTTCATTTCCAGATTCTGTATTCAAAGCAGACACAAACTATAAAAAAGCTTCAGCTTTTTATATTATTCAGGTAACAGTCCTGACTCTGCTTGTTCTCCTGAAAATGTTTTTTTTGTATATGAAAATGCTTAGATCTTTGGGAACCTTGCATGCTGTCAAGGAGTCGGAGTTGTGTAAAATAAAAATGCAGAAGAAAGCTTACGTTATCCAGCAGAGGGTGCAAGCACCTATAAGATAAAGCTTGCAGAATATATTTCAGCATGCAAGAGAGAGCCTCATCGTCCTCTGTGTCCCATGAGTGAACTCAGAAACGTTTCATGGTAGAAGGAACTGAAGAAAACACGAAAATTGGATAAACCAGGTAGAAAAAGGGACATTTTTCTACAATGAAAAGCCCTAAAGTCAGATTAAAGAGTATTTTCTCAATTCCTCACTCTTACGGTTAGTCCTTCTGCATTTGCAAACGATGGCGTTTTATTTTTTAAACCTCTCTTCTACATTTTGTTTTGTCTTTTTTTTTCCTCGGTCGCTTGAGTCACCCTGACCTTGATGGCGTCAAAGAATCGGCTAAAAGAAATAAAAACCCATCATTACCACAAAGAGGATGGAAATTAAAAGAGAACGAGGGGCTTAATCTCACCGCTGCACATGTTTTCAGTCTGTCTGGAGTGTAACGGGCTATTTTTAGACACAGTTGGGTATTTTTATATCTGTACTGCCAAAGATGGAGGCAGAAAATTTACCCTTCGGTGAAATCCACAAAATTAGGATCAGATCCCACGCATATACAATATTCAGTTTGAATTTCTGGTTTGTTGAATTTATGAATGTTTGTGGCAATCTGAATTTAAAATAAGAAGCAAAAAAAGACAGATTTACTAAAAAAAAAAAGGACAAAAATAGAGACACACTTGATGAAAACCACATCTAGGATGAAGTCGAATGTTTTGCTCAAATGTGATTTTAGTGGATCATTTGGATAAAAGTGTGACGTCTCAGCCCAAGCATGAGGAGATGACGCAAATGTGTTTTTTTTTTTCTTCAAACGCTGTTTCTGATGACTGAAATCCATACAGGGATGGAATCCCATGGTCACATTATTTCGTCTCAGCATCCAGATGCACAGAGAAATATAATTGCCTTCCTAGGAGGACAAATAGACCTAAAATACACAATGTAAGGCGGAAAATATTTTTTCTTTGAAAAAAAACCCAACAAAAAATCGATTATAATTATTTGCACCTTTCTCCTTTATAACACAAATTTAGCAGCAAGTCAGTAACATGCAATAAAATGAATTTTATTGAGATTTTCTGCTTTTTAATCCACCACCTTGCAAGTTAAATTAGGAATTGCGTCTATAATGGAGGTTCGTCTTCCAGCAGGACAATGACCTCAAATATACAAGCAGGGGTGTAATGGATGGTTTAGATTAAGAAAAATGCACATGCTACAATGGCTCAGTCAAAGTTCAGACCTGAATCATACCAAAGCCATAGCTATATTTGCCTTAAGAATTTCTTCATCCACCCAATTGAATTTCGGTGTGACTTCCATGACCTCAAGTGTGTAAAATCTAACACCTGGACATGCAGACTGCCTCTACAAACATTTGGAGTAGAAAGGGTTGCTTTTCCAGGGTGGTGAGGTCGTAGGAAGTCTACCAGTCCAAATAAACAGATTAATAAGCTAATAAATTTAGCTATGAAATGTCCCTTTTTCTAAATACTCCACAGTGAAGTGCAGTGCTACTGGTTACTACAGAAAATCAACCAAGTGGTAGATAAAATCCGAGGTCAGACGAAAGGCAACTTTCAGCAGAGTCGGTGGCTACAGGACTCAAAACTTCATGCAGTTCAAGAACATTGTGTAGATAGTTTCATGGAAAGGGTTTCTAGCTGCATCCAAACCTTACATCACCAGATGCAACACAAAGAGTCAAATGTCAGATGTGAAACCTCTTTGGGATGAATTGAAGTGGAGACTATCAGCCAAGCTTTCTTGTCTAACACCAGTGTTTGACCTCAAAAATGTGCTTATATTAGAATGGTCAAAATTTCCCATGAGCTCACTTCCAAACCTTGTAGAAAGTTTTTTTTTTCCCCAGTGGATTTGAATCTGTTATAATTGAAAGGAGTGGGATAACATCACAGTGAACCGTATTAATTAAGAATCGGATGTAACTCAAGATCATTTAGGTGTGAAGGCAGACTTGCAAATATTTTGACAGAACAATATTTTAGATGTAGAAAGGTGGAAGAGACACACTTCAATTTGCTGAAGGGGAATAAATATGAACAAACTCCACAAGAGTTTCATTTCCATTCATAGCTAAGCAATATTTAAAATAAATACATAAAAGACGTGAGATGTGAAAAAGTTGAAGGTCTGTAAATACGTTTCCAAAGTGTTTTGTAGACTCAAATTTCAAATATTTCTTCCTATAGTGAGCAACCTATTGTTTATTTTCTGATGCGCCTGCAACATTTAATGAAGTCTATTAAAAGCAGCTTCTAAGTTAGATCCTAGAATCTCTATTTTTTGCAGGACGCTGTTACCATGCTGTGTCCAAACAGTTATGTAAGATAGTAATTATGATTTTCTGAGTTAGTGAGTGAGTGAGTAAAATCCCCCAAAGAGAAGAAAAAAAATACAAAAAAGAAATAAAGAGAGAGAGAGAGATGGAAATGAAGCCCGTGCACACTGTGGTGTGACATTATAAGAGCTGACGGCTCTTGTATCTGACGTCTGATGTGTTCTGAAGTTCACAATGAGCCTCCGGTGAGAGGCTGGATGAATCATCTGCAGAGCAACAAAGAGGACGCTGAATGGGAGCTTAGATCTGAAATGACTCCGGCGTGAATGTGTTTATTAGAACAGGAGTGAACAGACAAGGTCGAGCAGGAGATGAGAATATAGGCGGCTGCAGTGACTGACGCTGGCGTTACCTGCGGAGTTGAGACTGTGGCTTTATAAAGAGAGGATGCTTTTACTGCATGTGCCACAGCAGAACGCAGAAGAGGAGTTTGGACCTTCTCTAAGCAAAATAAGTCAAGTTTGAAACTAGAAAGCTGATTTAAGATCAGTGAAAAAAATTACATAAGAGCGTAATTTTCTTTAAATTCAAAAGTTAAGTCATAATTTCAACTCACATGTGAAACTTGAAATCACATAGTGAGTGCATAAAATACAATATTGCACCTTGCAGAGATGTTCAAAATAAAATCAACCTTTAAGCAGCAGCATAATCTAACTAAATGTTTTACTTTGCCTCAGTTTGTGTCACTCAAATCATTTCCTATAAAATGTATCATTTTTATTACTTTTTAAGTTGATTATAGTACCTGAAATTATTTCAACGGTAATCCACAACTGCTAATTACATAACATGAATACGAGCAGAAAAAGGCCCTTTTTACTTTTCGAGCAGAAATAAAGAGAACAGGATCTCTGTAAGGCAGATATTTACTACTTGACAGGAATTAGGCTTGTAAAATAAATACTCAGAAGCATTTAAAGAAAGCTGTTAATGATTATTAAAATAATTAATAATGATGTGGTGATTCTTAGAACATCTCCTGAAAAATAATCAGTATTGGTATTGCTCTTTACAGATACACACACATATAGTAATGCTGAAAGAATGACAATTTAAACCTAATTTCAAAGTTACTAAGCTTTTGGATGAACTTAAGATATATTTTCCTGATGTTTCTTCAAATGTATCATTTAACTTAGCCCCTTTTTTCATATGAAATAATAAATAATAATAAAAAAGGTCTTTTTGAACATAATTATACTGTTATTCAGTATAATGCCGATAAACAGATGCCTCCATATCAGTGGTCCATCTTTGCTGTGTCCATACTTATACTATTTTTAGCACTTCCAGCAAAACCAAGCATGCTCCTCTCAGATCTGTAGTTTTTCACTGAAGCGTCTCAGGGTGCGATATTGTGCTGGTTTAAACACTATTTTCTCAGAAGAGCAGCAGAAGAAGGTTCTATTGGTCAGGTACAGCTGGTAAAATTTATATTTAACAAAACCTGACAAGCTATAGAAGAATTAATCCTTAGGCTTGACCCTTTTTCTCCTTGACTCAATGAAAGAAGTGAAATCAGATTTCTCAAAACTGTATCAAGAGCTGAGGAAAAAAGATTAAAGATGCTTGAAATCCCCATTTACTTGAAGATTGAGAAGGAAATGTTTTCTCTTGGAAGGAGTAAGTAGAACATACATAACAAAGTTATTTCTGTGGCTGCCAAACACAAAGCAAGAAAATGAAAAGCAAACAGGTGTCTGGCAGACTCTGATCAAACCTGAAAGAAAGAAAACCTCACTTATTGCTTCTGGCAATACGCTGCCCTCTTGAGTGCAAATTATCCAATCTCACAGACACGAAGCAGTCAATAACACTCTTCTTTTGCTGTGCAACATAATATTCTGAGAGCAGGAATTTTTAATAGACAAGACATCAAATTAAGTACTAAAATGTAAAAAAAAAAAAAAGAGGTCAAATGAGGACTAAATCCCTAATATAATTTAAAGGTTCACGTGAAGGAATTGAAATAGAAGTTACAGTATGAACAAAATCTTTAAAAGACCTTCTGCAGACTGAAAAACCTTAAACCTTTCAAGAAAGTCTTACATCATAATCACTGAATAAAAGAAAATTATTTTTGGCTCATAATAAATAAGTTAAGCTGAATTAATATATGTAAGTTAGGGCACCAAAAGACATTCTGGAAACTAAAACAACAATATAAATTTTGTCATCAAAACTGCGATTTATTTTTCTATTCAAAGCTGCATTGGAATAAATATTCTGTTTCTATATTTACGCCTTTCAACTGCTGGTTTTAGAGATGCTCTATACATTCGTAGTTTATCCTCTATGGCAAATGCGTGTGTGTGAGAGACAGAATGTGTGAAAGACAAACTGCCGGCGAACATTTCTTTCCCTGTCTGTGTGTGTTTGCGTCTGCACGTGCTGCTCCGCTCCTCTCTCCGTCATAGTAATTCGGCATCCGTGTGTAAATTCTTTACCATTTTGGCTTTGATCTGAATCCGAGCCCTGAAGCTTATCATGACTTTGTGTTGCCTCCATGTAGTCGGGGATGGATGCTGGGGGTAGAGTCGGAAAAGGGGTGGAGAAAAGAGACAGAGAGAGAGAGTTTTATTTTTAGCTTCCTAGCCCCACATCCAAGTGTGTTTAATCAAGTGTGTGTTGGCGTGTGTGTTTGCGTGTTTGGATTAGTGTCTTTAGCCTCTTGGTCAGAAGAAGGTAATATGCTTGTCCGAAAGAACTTTGTCAGGCACATTTATACAAAGATGGTTTAAAAGTGTGGAGTTAGCAGGAGTTTGGGAGGAGGTTGGGGGGTATGTGGGAAAAAGAGCAAGACTGACGGACACACAACAAGAGACAGTGAGGGTAGAGGGGAGGGAGGGAAGACACTGTAGGAGAGAGGATGGAATGAATAAGCAATCCTGCTTTTCCACTTCGGGCACTCGCATCCTCCACAGATCACATGCATGCTTCCTCTCCCTGATAATCTTTGTTCTCCTAACCTGTCCTTTATTTTGTCTCAGCCTCCGTCTCCTTGTACCGTCTATCAGGTCCTCCTTTGTCCTTCTCCTCGTATTTCCTGTCTTTCCCCAAATGTCCCTTTATGTCAGTCAGTAACCCACTGAACCTTTTCCCCCTTTCTGATCCTTCTACTCCAATGCATGCCTTGACACCCATCCAAACATGCATGCAGACAGGTGCACTCACAAACAGACATAGTAGCACAGTTAGAGGTAAAACATAAAGGACAGGGAGATTTGTTGCCTTTTTTTGTTTTCCTTTTTGCAATGGGAAACTCTGTAAAGTCACTAAAAAATTTCACCAAGAAGGTAAGCTTCGCTCTGAGGTTTTTCACCCTGTGGTCGTCTCCCTTGACCCTCAGTGCATGTTTGTGTAATGGTGTGTCACCAACTGGATCAGTGGCTGTAATATTTGACTCAATCCCTCCTGACTAATCCCTCTGTTCATTCCGATACTTTAGTCCCCAGCTGTAGCTATAAAGTCAAATCAATCAGGGGATTGGTATAGAATTAGAGTCATAGCTTGTTAACGCCATGACTTTTAGTCAGGATAGTTGACACAGGATTGTTTCTTAGTATTGGTCCTGCAGAGTTGGTTAGCGCTTGAGATCTTTACATGGCATGATTAGGATTCATGTCATCAGACCTAAAAACCTTAAATTCCTCTCAGTTGTTGTAAGCAGCTTTTTATTACTATCAGAGTCTATCAGATAAAATCTATAACCAGAATTGAATCACAGTGTCCCCCAAAAACATCAAACCTAACAAATTCATCTCATTACTTGCTCTGGTTGTGTCATCCTTATGCTTGAATGCACTCTCATCATAGCAGTGACTGCCTTCATATCTGCAGCTGCACATCCTTGAGAAAGCACAATATGACAAGCAACTGTTGATGCCATCTGTTCGAGGAGCGCTGCAGAGTTTCTTCTGACTTTCTTCTCTAATGTGTGTATGTGTAGATGTGCTTTTTCCCCCCGTCTTCTTGTTAGATTATATAACTGGCACGAGGCTTCATGGTACTTTTCTGGCAGAATGTAGCCCTGCTCCATGCATCGCTTGCTCAGATTACCCAGTGGGCATCCGTTCCTGTGGCGAGAACTGTAGAAATGCACAAATTGGCATTAGGACTGGCATGGTGGCAGATGGAGTGTGAAGGTTGTTTGTAGGATGTCATACAAGTAAAGGAATATTTCACCTGCCTATGTTTGTGAGCTCATGTCAGAGAACGTTTAAGCAGCTGATAAATGGATGCTTGGTTATTCTCTGAGATGTTGAGTCAGTTGCTTTTTCAGTTTCTTGATGATCCTCTTTTGTGGTTTTTAGAGCAGAACTCCACGTTTCATGTTCTGAGTTTGACAAAAGATGTGAAATTTTGCCTTTATGCTCCAATATAATGATGGTAGGAGCTTGTGTGATATAGTCTGCAGGAATATGCCACTCTGAGAGGTAGTGATTGTTTTTAATTAACCTGCAGCTCTCACACTAATTGAGACGGCCGCTGAGAGAACAACATCTGCCTGCTGGTTGATTGACTAATTGGCAATTATAATTTCATGGCTAACTGAAATTTTACTTCATCATGTAGGACAACAGGATGGGTTTACAATGTTCCCTAAAAGGAAACAAGACAAGAAGATTGAATTGCAAATATGTGAATGTGAGATTTTAGACAATAATGGCTTGATGAAAAGACTTAGATCAAAGCACGTTTATGCGTGAGAGTGGTCCAGTCAAAGCGAGAATCTGTGGCAAGCCGTTAAAATTTCTACTTAGTCGTTACCTGTCGAATCCAACTGAGCTTGAGTTAATTCACAAAGCAGAACATTCAAACAGAGACATGGCAAAAAAAAATCCACAAGCGTACTGAATCAAGGTCACTAAATTCAAGTGTATGTCACACTTTAGATCTGAATTTGCTTAAAAAATCTGAGCACTAAGTAATATTTTTGTTTCGTTGGTCTATCACATGAAATACATTTTGAGTTATGGTTATAATGTGACGACATGTGAAAAAGCTCAAACGTATAAATACCAAGAAGCTGTATTCAGTGCAGACATTTTGAAATAAAGCATCTAGAAAGAGCTTGGTCCAACATTAAATGATAACATTGACATATTTTCCATCCTGTTAAGAGGCATTTTTCAACATTGCAGTTCACAACTATGAACATACAACCTTAAATGTTTTAGAAGCACGAGACAATAATTTTTTACCCAAAATGGTTGGGCAATTCTCACCTAATTCCACATAATGTAAAGATTTACCACCACTTTGCTAGACGGGATGGTAATGTACAAGTCAGATTCATTTATGGCATCAGCTGCGTTGTCATAACGTTACACCCTGTTTTGTTTGACTGGGTTCTTTCATCCATCATAACTAACCTGAATTCACGCTTTCCTGATTGACACCCATGTGTCAGTCCACAGTCACCCCTCCGCCCCCGCATGCCCTTTGAACCCGTCACCCCGATCCACTTCCACCCGACTCCTTGTTGACACCACACCTCAACAAAATGAGTCACAGTCTCTACCCCTGTCTTTACCTCTGCTCCCATTTCTGGCCCCTCACCCTGGATGCTGCTCCAGGACAAGAAGAAGAACTACAAAGCAGTGCAGTCCAGTGAGGAGGGGGGATCTGGGGGGGGGCATCTTGAGCCACTAGTAGCCCTGGCCCAGAACGGAGCCAACATGCACAACGTGCTGGGGCCTGCATGCATCTTTCTACGCAAGGGCTTCGCTGAGAGCCGACTGGCTGTACGTAAGTCCAGAACATACAAAGTGCATGCATTCCAAAGAAGATTAGCACAAAATGCAGTTTATGCACAATAACCACCAGCAAAAGATTTTGTGATCACAATAGACATCACATCAGCATTTGAGAAATGTGGTGTTGCTCAGAGGATGGTGTTTGGGTGACTTGAAAGTCTCAGATGGAAGGAGTGTTCTTGGTTGTTGGAAACAAGACAGAACAGTGTGTGTGTCTGCGTGGTCTGCATTTCAGTATAACAAGCTGGATACTTGAGTAAAAAATGGAAGGTTACAAAGAGAGGCTATGGTAACAATGGAAATACACCTTTCCTGGTCATTATTTCTTTTCATATTCCTGCAGAAATGCAGAAAAATATGTTTAGATTTTTTGGATTTTTAGTGAACAAATTGTCAGATAGCATTCTGAGTGAGTTAATAAAATGAATATATTTTGTGTAGAACTCACAGAGGCTCTCAAAAGCATACACACTGGTTAAAAGAGCAGGGTTTTGTCATGTGAAAAACATTCCTGGAAAAAACTGAAACGAAGCTGGAAAATACAAAGATTCAAATGCAATGATCTTGACACATAAAAGTGGACACACTTACATGTGTATGTTGTTAAAATAGCTTTTTGGCTTACTACCACAGCACTCTGTGGTAGTAAGCCATTATTGGAGAAAACATGAGACAATAGAGACAACACAACAACTGGAAGATTCTCCAAAGTTGATGAAAAGATGGAGGAGAAACTGATTAGAGGCCAACATTGGCAATTTCTAACATGCACTAATTGTGTTCTGCATATCAGCTATCTCCTGCATTCTCCTTATGCTAAAGTGCAGGGTTAACAAATGTAAAAATTATAGTAGTAAGGTCACTCTGAGTTAGGACAAATAGAAATATGGAGAAAACTAACTTTGAGAAATAGGTTTTTACTCTTCTTCACACTTATCACTCATGTGACAGAGCTAACAAATGACAAGCTAGGCTGAGTGAAAGTTATACAAAATCAAATTCAACAACTATATCTAGAACTCAAAATTTTTTGTGAATTAATTAATGAACAAGTCTAAGTACCAGTCAGTTTTAACCAGAAACGATCACCTTCCTGCTTAGAAAGTTTACAATTAATCCAAGTTAACATCAGCATCAATGAAAAAAACTAAAGTTTTGAATGATCTAACCAGAGTCCAAGATGCAATCTGACAGAATCTAAACCTGAAAAGGGCTTCGGTCAGGAGATAGACTGTTAAATTATAATATTACAGTCTAATAGAATTAGAGAAGATTAGTAAACAGATGCTGACAAATTCCTGATGAAAAAAATGTAAAAACTGCAAAAGAAAAACAATAAAAAACCAGGCGTTTTAACAGGAGCGTACACTTATGAGAGCCACTGTACGTATGCATTATGCCAGCTGGAAAACAAAACATTTATTCCTCACACAGTGAAAATAAAATGTTCCAGAATAATGGATTCCACTTTTGAATAACCTACATTACAAATACCATATTTCTGATGTTTGTCTAATTTCTTTTGTTCCATATGCCAAATTTTATTCGACTGCCAAGACTCTCAGCATGTTTTCATCTCTTTGTGATCTTACGGATGAGCTCCTCCTGTCCAGTTGGAAGCAAAACTGAAAACTGCTGGCACACATCCAAAAGTCCCTATTTTTGTTTTTTTATTTATTTATTTATTTTTTTGTACAGCATCACGTTGTGTGAGGAATGAGGAAAGTTGGCAAGAGTTTAAACATGTCAGCCACAGTTCGGGTAATAACCTTGCGTTGTGATTTCTTTACAGGACCGAGAGCTGAGGCCAGAAGAGCTGGATGGTATGTCAGACGACGGCATCAATCAAGTTTAATAGCAGCGCTGTTGAAGATGTGCTTTAAAATAAAGCTATCACTTTTTACTGCTGTGCTACAATCTCACAGCTTAAATTTTGGAGAAACCCAATCTCTTATTTGCTTATTTGAGTACATTCATTCTCACACCACAAAAAGTAATACAAAAAATCCTAATAATGAATGCATAATAAATGTAATCAAGCATATTTTACCACATAAACATATCAGATTGTCTAGGAATTTCTTATAAACGTGAAGTAAAGATTAGAGAATATATCAGTCACGTAAAGATTTTTAGATACTGACTTCAACTTCCCAACATTTACAAATTCTGGACAATTCAAGTTTATTTTCCCACTACATGACAGCCATAAGAACCACAGCAAAATTAGTAATGCACATTATTTAAAGACTTTTTAAAAGGCTTTTCTACACAATTTCACCAGTGTTGTCAATAATTATAAACAAAGCTTTATTTATAGCAGAATAAACAATCCAAATTAACAATTTCTAAAGTATTTTCATGTAATTTTATGACGTATTTTTTGTCCCCAGAGTTGCGGGAAGCATTCAAGGAGTTTGACAAAGATAAAGATGGATTCATTGGCTGCAAAGACTTGGGGAACTGCATGCGGACGATGGGATACATGCCAACAGAGATGGAGCTGATAGAACTGAGCCAGCAGATCAACATGAACCGTAACTGTTTCGATTCGTTTTATTTCCTCCTGACATAAAGTCTAACACTGGCTTGTCTTCTGCTTTACATCATAGCTTTGTGAATTTTCTTGGCATGTGATGTGGATTTGAGGTTAACTCTTGTTTTCTAACAGTGGGAGGACATGTTGACTTTGAGGACTTTGTTGAACTTATGGGGCCCAAACTTCTGGCTGAAACAGCGGACATGATAGGAGTAAAGGAGCTGAGAGATGCCTTTAAGGAGGTGAGGAAGATCCCAATGCTGTGTGACACTTAACTCAGGCTAATTAACGTAACATCTGTGTGGATAAATTGCTGAAAAATATTTGCATCATCTCGTAAAATAAAATTAGTAATACCCAGTTGCTTTCAGATTTGTGGCAGAGGTAATCCCTATATGCAATGCATTATATTTGCATTAAAGAGTCTCATCCTGGTTCAGGCTTAAGAGATAAAAAGAACAGAAGAACAGATTGTGCAGTGAAGAAAGGCTACAAAAAGAAAAAGTACAGTCAAGAGTTACACCAGCTGCTTATTTTAACAATCTTTTCCCTTATTTTCAGTTTGACACTAATGGTGACGGCCAGATCAGTACAGCTGAACTCAGAGAAGCAATGAAAAAACTGTTAGGACAGCAGGTACGGAGCCGCTCGGAGAGACTGCCCTCCTCTCTGCGTCTCTCCATCAATCAGTGTCCGACTGATTTCTACCCGTCTCTTTTCACATGCAAATTTAGTCTGAGTGTGCCACAGAAGTTGACACTTTCCTCTCAACTTTACCAGGTCGGACACAGAGATCTGGAGGAAATTCTACGTGACATTGACCTAAACGGAGATGGACATGTAGACTTTGAAGGTAAAATAGCTAATATGTATTTAGATGCACATGTGAAAACACAATATAACACATGCAGTAGTTATGATCTACTGCATGTAGATCATAACTACATTTTGATTACCACAAAATTACCACATTTTGTGGTAATTTTCAAGAGTTGTGTGTTTATTCATACACACAGATGCATTTATTTAAAATGAGTGTGTGTCTTTCTCGTGGTGACACTTTCTTGGTTTTGGAATGAAGGGATGAAGGATGAATGAGTTAGTTTATTTACAAGGCAACATATTGCTTCACCTCAAAGATTACCTGCAGAGAAAAAGATGAATAAATGTAAAGTTAAAAAAATAAAAATCAAGAACTAAACAATTGTATTAGTTTAATTTTTATGCTTTCATTCTTGTGACATCTTGCAGGCATTTCATTAATTGTTTATATCTAGTGGTTAAATGTTGACATTTAACTTTTTGAAGTTTGCATATAGTACTCAGAAAACCTGTTCTGTATTTTTGTATGCAAGTATTTAATTTTTTCTGAATTTAAAACATTTTTTCTGACAATTCAATGTTTTATTAGCTTTGTTATTTTTGTAGCTTAGCTAATGCATCACAGGAATTAATCTACATTGGAAATCAGATGTTTGACAATAAGTAGATAAATAAAAAAAGTCGAACATCAGTGAATCTGAAGAAGGGTATAGAAAATAGGCACATTAATTCAGAAAATAAAATGAAGGATTAATTTTTACTGTATTTTTTAAGGTTTTGTTTATTTTTGTTTTAAAGATGCAACAGCTGTGGGAATATAATGTTAAGTGTAATAATTAACTTAATAGGTTACATCAAGCTATTGCAAGTCTTCAAAGTGTTGAAATTAAAGCCATAAAATTGTTTAAATAATTAAATAAATGAAATGATCAAATAGCTAATTACATTCAACATGGAAGGTAAAAAAAAAACTGTAATCAACAAACAGTGAAGTTTTGAAATTCTGGTAATATTTATTTAAAACAAAATCAAAGCTTCGCATTAAGCTATGCTAATGCTAACATCATTTTCTCCATAATTCCCAGAATTTGTTCGAATGATGTCCCGATAAGTTCCTGCCAGAGAGCTGCAACGTTGAATCGGATGTGGATTCTCAGCTGGAGGAGCGTGGAGAAAGTCTGGCGAAGAAAACCGACTTTCTCTGAACCGTGAAGACGGCAAAAACATATCAACCTTGCCCCAAAACTGCCTCGCTGAACGGCTGACGAGTCCAGCCGGGAGCCTCACTGTTAATAACACACTGCTGCTGTTCCTCCGAGCATAAACAAAACCAACGGCTGCACTCGTGACTTTTCCAGAGTACATTTTCAAAATATGATTTCCTTTAATAATTGCAACATTTCTATGTGTTTACCGACCCAATGGGTAATGGCGGATGTGATGTTTGAGATATTTTCTTCAAACATCAACAGCCTCTTATTACAGACTGTAGCAATTAAGAGTAATTATATTTAAGACAGCAGTGTGAAGCAAAGCAACACAAACTGCAGTGAAATCTGTTTAAATGCAGAGGTTATATGAAGCACAAATACAAAAAGCAATATAGAAACATACCATGTCATCTCGTCATGTCTGCGTGTGCGTTTTGTGGTGATGTTTAATGTCGATACAGACTACAGAAAAATCAGCTTAAGATAAACCGATATTTGTTTGGTAAGTATGTATAATGTAGCACTGACTTTTCTGTGACATCCTTGTGCAATTTCTAGTGTGCAGAAGATACTCATTTAGCTGAATCCTGTAAGAAAAACATCATTAGTACCAGAATAAGCTTTTGATTATTTCTATGGTTGGTTATTACTTGCATGAATAATAATGAAGTATGTGATCAGAACATTGTCACTAATCTGTCACTGAGGACGTCAGCAGATTAGTTAATAAGAGATGGTTTTAGATATCATGAAAGTGTTTTATTTTGGGGATTTTGTAAGTTTTTTTATTTTGAAAGCCAAAATGTTCCCTTTTGGTGCAACATTTGTCAGCATTATATACCTCAAAGTGAGCTGAAACATAAATGTTCTCCATTCTCCTCCCTAAATGCATTCCAGTCTCTGAAACCTGTGTTACTACTTTATTATCAGTAAATATAAGGAAGCAAGGTGAGCTTCTTATGCAAAAAGCCAAAGAACGTTTACAAAACCTGATTTAGTTTAATAAGTAAAGCTGGGACAGCTTTGACTGTTCAAGAATAAACATGAGAGAATATGCATGTTTTTTGATCTTGAGATATATTTGAAAAGGGAAATCCAACTTTGTGATTTTTATGTCTTAACTGTGTGAAACTATGCATGACAGAAAACTACTGCAATTTGTAGCAGAATATTTAAAAATAAAGATATTTCAGTTGGAAAATGTGTGTTTATGTGGGACATAATTTGCATTTTATTTTTATATGATATTGAAATGGCACCATTTTTAAACAAAAGCTGAACATACTAATCATAAATCTTGTAAACCTTTGAAGTTTGAACCATAATGTGGCTAGAAAAATAAAAGTGTCAAACAGTTTAAACCAGATATTTACACCTTATGAAAAGACATAAGACTACTACTCAGAAATCATTTTAAAAGATTCAAACAAAATGGAAATTTAAGGCCATAAACCTTGTGAAAAAAATCTTTTGACTTTATTCTCAACCCTGACACTTTGATTTTATCATTTTACTATTTTTCAACAAAAATTCTTCTATAAAATCATTCTTCTTCTTTTTTTCTTTTAATCAAAAAAGATTTTTAAAAAATGTAGGTAATTTTCTAATTTTTCTGCCCTAACAAAAAGCTTTGCTGCAGTGCACAGTAAATCCACCATAATCAGATTTAAGGTTTATTCCCAGTCGACAGCGCAGTGACTGCAGCTCTCATTGGCCACCTGTTGCCAAGGGTTTCTGCAGCGACTTGTTGCTGCTTGTCTGAAAAACAAACAGCACAGAGTCCCTTGTTCTCATAGATGGAGCACCAACTAATCATCTGTCATCCTCTCAGGTACAAATTCATATCCGACACACGGTAGGAGACAATTGTGGGTTACTTTGCGTTGCTGTGAGCTTATAATAAAAAGGTTGAATATAAAGATACAAAAAGAAAAATTCCCACACCATTTAATTTATTTCTCATCTAGAAACAATAGCTTGAGATCATAAAGTTTGCTTTTGTGTGTTTCTTATCTTAATTTTCTCTTTTTTTATCAGATCTACGTTGTTAAATCCTGATGTCTGACTCAGTCAACATGGTTATAAACAGAGCAGCAGACTTTTGGTAAAGCTGGAGGTTTCCATCTCATCGTACTTAATGTCTCCTTCTACTCTGAAAACATGGCTTGGTTGACGTTGCCTGTTGATCTGCTCTCCAAATATTTTGGCCTATTCACCGATGTGTGGCTGACTCTTGTGTTTGGCTTCCTAATTGTGCCAGCTGTATTTGGAGTTCCTTTTGGGATCCATAAATACTACATGAGGATACTTCTGAGTATATTTGAGGTGAGTTTGAAGTGTCTCTGGTTTGAAATGACAGGAATCAAAGATTCTTCATTTTCACTTTTTTTAAATGGCACATAAAAAAACATAAATACTTGAAACCTCCTCTAACAATTATTATAGTAGTCTATTTTAATGGGCCCAACACTAAAAATACCCTTATATGCATTAATGCCGCAGTTGAAACTGTCTTTGCACTATTATAAAAGCTAGTGGTCTCTACTCTTGGGGGAACAGCCAATCAGTGCCAAAGAAAATAGCAGAGCTACAAGCTAAATTTTCTTTTAAATATTTTCCCAAATAGGCAAATTTCCACAAGTAAATTAGAGTTATGTTCCACAAAAAAAAAATTTAAATTAAATAATCAAATAGGGGATTTTGCAGATAATGAATCACAAATAGGTGGTCCACTGCATTATTATTTTTACCAGTGATTCCTCTTACATGAATGAAGGAGAAAAAATTAGAATTACTTTGGATTTATTTACTTAATTTTTAAAAAGTAACATTTTGTGTCGATAAGAAGTGCACAAAATTATTTGGGAAAAATCACAGCTGCAGTCACTTCAGTAATCTCAGCTGTTACTCCTCCAGAGCTATTTTTGATAACTTTGACAGCAACTGAATTGAGTTCTTATCACTCAGCCAACAATCCAATTCTAATCCCACAAATCTTGGGTGAAGAAAGATTCATGTTCTTCACTTCATTACTTTCACAAATAGTACCACTTTTTCTTGCTAAGGTTCCTCACTCCTCCCCCTGCTTACTGTGTTGCAATTGAGCTAAAAACTTTTGTGAAAAAACTCAGTTTGCAGCAGTTCTACTCTGTGTGCCCAGATGATTTGGTATCATCCACATTTGGTTTCTCTTTTTTCAGGGAGGTTTGAAAGGCTCTTTTTGAGAGACAGAATTGCATTTAAAAAGACTTATCTTAACACCCTCCCCACTGAGAGAAAAGCTTGTAGCCTCAGTACTACCATCTGTTGGTGTTGATATTGTAGCAATCTCAGATCCCTGGGAAGTTGTTCCCAATGCAATTTCTTGAACAAGCTTAGTCCCTGTGGTTTACCTACAAATGTGGAAGCCACACACATTCTGTCCTGATCTTGTATTTAAAGCGAAAGTAACCAAATTTGTGGCAAAACGTTAATCTTGGGAGATTGGGAGTCACTACCAGTTGATTTGGAGATTTCAAGTACTTTTACATTGAATGGTAACATTTTTGTTGCAATCCAGCCGTTGGTTTACACGATACTGGTGACCGGAGTTTCTTAAACCAGCACTTTGTGAAACCAGGTCTCAGAATGAAACTTTTCTGTATGTAATACATGTCATTTTCTGTCCAGTACTGTCCTTAAATCATACAAAATGTTGTACTTTTCATTTTTATGCATACGTTTTTGGACATTTTAAATTCCATATAGTTATATTTAATAGAAGTATTATATATATTCATTTGTATTTGTTCCCCAACTCCACAGTGGCTCTGTAAATTTCTCTCTCTTATATCTGATGCAGAACTGTCCTCCCTCAAGTTTATGACCCACTTTTCCAATTGACAGGCTGGCTAGTGAGAGTTTGAAGCTGAAATTGGCCCATAATAGAGTTTATCATCTGCAGAGCACATGTGCTCCCAACCTTCTGTGGAGCATAGCTGTGCTCCAGAGAAAACTTGCTGTCTGATGTCATTGCTTTGATCACACCATTACCTTCTGCTGCACATTTTCTCCTTAAATTTCCAACTATGATTCCAGTCTAGTGACCTGAAGAGGTTTTTGATGGCAGTCTGTTTATTTGTCCTTATTTAGTGGACAACATTACAAATGGAGCTAAAGGCAAAAGAGAAGAATCATCAACTCTACAAACACTATACCAATGGTAAAACACTGACATTTCAGTCACAAACCAATTATGTATCTTTCTCTATGAGACTTTACAATAATTTTTTTTCTGCTAAGGAATCATAGTCAAAGTCCCAGATTCAACTTTGAACCAGGGAATTCAAGACCTACGACAGAGTGCTGGTTGTCTGAGTCTGGCGCCACGGTTTGAACTGGCTGATGTTTTCTTCTTCTGTCGGAAAGCCTTGGAGAACATTATAGATGATGACGTGACCAAGCGCTTCTCGGCCCAGAAGTTGGAAAACTGGAACTTGCTCACTAGGAGCAACCACAACTTCCGCTACATAAGTCTAAAACTTTTAGCCTTGTGGATTCTGGGAGTTTTAATCCGCTATGGTGTACTGCTTCCTTTCAGGTCAGAGAGGCAAAGAAGTAGGTTTAGAATAGATTTTTTAGATGTCTTAAATAACCATTTTATTCTGTGTTTTGCAGAGTAACTGTGGCCATCACAGGTATTTTTCTGTTTATTGTTTTAAGTACCGTGGTGGGATTAATACCCTGCACAATGTGAGTTCTACTAATGCCTAAAACATGAATATAAGTGAGGTTTATGTTGATAAGTTACAAACCTGACAATGTTAGCCATGTGTGTGGATCCATCTAAACTGATCATTGTGTATGACCCTAGGTTGAGAGCCTACCTTAGTGACAAGGTGCATATGATGGGTTATCGCCTCTGTGTTAGATCTCTGACTGGAATCATCACCTATCACAACAGGTATGGGATAATTAATGTCCTGAAACAAATGTTCCTTACTGAAAATACTGCAGAGCAATACTGCTGTACAGAGTCAACAATGGTAATGCTACATTTACAGTGAGAGGAACATCTACATTCAACATACTGTAGGTGCGTCTATTTTTATGGCCTTCAACTGATTTTTCTTCACTCCAGTGGAAAATCATCGCATTACATACAATGCAAACAATTTTAAATATTGCTTTGGCAAAACATTTTGATCACTTTCTTTTTCTTTCTATCTAGCAGGTTATCTGACCACTCTGCTAATCAGAATTAGTAGAGTTTATTTAAAGTGATTTCCTATCTGAACTCAAGCTTTCAGCAAGACATCCAGATAATTTCTCTGTCTGTGTTTATCTGCAGGGTAAACAAACCAAAGAATGACGGCATCTGCGTGGCCAATCACACGACACCAATAGATGGGATCATCCTGGCCAATGACCATTGCTACTCTTTGGTATGAAATTTGAACTGTGTGTGTGTGTTTAGGGTGTCAGTTATAAGTAGAGTATTTTTAAAAGCTCAAGGATAAAGTAAGTGAAATCATCATCCAAGTGAAATCATCTGACAGGTTGGGCAGTTACACGGAGGCTTGCTGGGAATGATCCAGAGAGCCATGGTAAAGTCCTCTCCTCATATATGGTTTGAGCGAGCTGAAGTCAAAGACAGACGCCTAGTGGCCAAAAGGTAACATTACAGACATTACAGCGTCGTGTAAGAAAGAGTCTTAAAACTGATTTGGTACATTTAAATAATTGTACTTATTTACTTTTTAGTCTCTGAGTTCATGGCGTTATTCATTTTTAAAAGGAGAGAAGTACATGTGAACTTGTGATTGGCTACTTTCACCAAATGATTTTCAATTAAATAATATAAGCTGCCCACTTCTACTACAGTGAAAATAGCTCAAAAATATTATGTATAAGTGAAAAAAACCAAATACATTGTTACAAAAAAATAATTAACCTTAAAAATTAGTAGCATAACACTAAAAAAATCCTCTAATTCAGTTTGTTTTTTGTGTTATTTCAGGCTCAGGGATCATGTTGAAGACAAAAACAAACATCCTGTCCTCATCTTCCCTGAAGGTGAGTATGGAAATCCTACATAACTAGACACATAATCAGAGGAGTTTGACTGTATGAAATATTAAATGACTTTAAACACAATTCTCCTACTATATATAAATGCATTTAAATGTAAACATTAATTTTGTCAAAACAATGCTTAAGATTAAGACAAAAAATATTGACACTTTTTTTAATACTTAACCTTGGAGGACAACAGCACTAACCGTAGCAAGCATAATGTTAAAGTGTTTGCTATGGTAACATCCAGCCTGCAAAAAAGATATTAATGATGTTTATGCACATAGGATAGTAAAAAGGACCATTAATTTGCCTGACATTGGCTTGGAAGGGAAAAACATCTATCTGGAGAAAAATAATTATTTTATGTGTAAACAGAGAGAGAAAGAAAGGTTGTTAATTACATTTTCACATGAATATGTGAAAATGTAGAAAAATAAATCTTTTCAACTTTTTGTCAACAGAAATAGTAAATTTGCCCCTGGCAGCAACCTGAGATGTGGTGAAGACAACTTCAGCCCAAGAAAGACAGAGTTAAAGTGATTTTAAACAGATGCTGTTGATGTGTTTAAAGTTTAACTCAAGACCATTTTTTCAAGATTAAGGGGAATCATCAAAACAGAAGAAAATATCCATTAGGCAAAAGAAATCTCAACAAAAACATGTTTTAAACAGATTAGCTACAATAGCAGAAAGTCACACCAGATGCCAAATCTGTCATCTGAAAGCAAAAGAATATCTAACTGTACTGTCGAGATGTACCTATGATAAAGTAGGCAGTGGTGTTTAAAGAAATGTCTGAGTCATTTAAAAAGTTCCTTCAATCAAGCTGCAAAAAGTGTTTCTGTTCTATTTTTCTACATTTGCAAATATTTGTTTTAAAATCCTCACCTTATTTCGTTTACAGGTACTTGTGTCAACAACACATCAGTGATGATGTTTAGGAAGGGGAGCTTCGAAATCGGCTGCACCGTCTATCCTGCCGCCATTAAGGTAGCGCTCTCTGCTGCGCTCATGTTGTTCATAGCAGCCACTGAGAGAAAACATTTTTTTCAGTATGATCCTCGCTTTGGAGATGCTTTTTGGAACAGCAGTAAATTTGGTTTGGTGAGGTACCTTCTGAGGATGATGAGCAGCTGGGCCATCGTCTGCAGCGTTTGGTACTTGCCACCAATGAACAGGAAGGTGAGGTATTTACAATACCTCAAACAGTTATTTTAATCACATAATGAATATTCAAAATAAGCCCATTTGAAAAGTCATTTTAAGCTCCATTTTTCAGGAGCTTAAAATGACTTGTATAAGCTAAAAACCCAATATGTTTTCAACTGTCAGCACATAAAGACAGGAAAACATCACCTTATGACTGCATACATTATTCAAAGTATTTAAAGTCTCATTAAGAAAAGAGGATGTTTTTTTATTTCCATTTCTTTTTAAAATTTATTTGTAGGAAGGAGAGGACGCCATGCAGTTCGCCAATCGAGTAAAAGCTGCCATAGCTGCCCAGGGAGGCCTAGTGGACCTCATATGGTAAGTCACTGTTTTATTTAAATGTCATTTAGTTTATTTATCATTTTCATTTCACATTTTGATGGGGACAGTAATAATAGTGCAGAACACCTGCCCTAGTTCATGAAATACATTACTGGGGATTTAATCTTTGACAGTATTAAACCCTGGAGCTAAATCTGCAGCTCAAACTCTAATTGCTCCCTTCAGGGTCAGTGGGAAACATTGACGTTAACATTAACGCCTTTTCTATTCATTTATGCTCACCCAGGGATGCCGGACTGAAACGAACCAAAGTGAAGGATACTTTTAAAGAAGAACAACAGCAGCTTTACAGCAAAATACTTCTGGGTGACCATGAAAACCACAACCATCCGGAAACCTGATGTCCAGACAGGAGACAAAGAGGAAAACCAGTATAGTTACAGGTTATTATATTGTGTTTAGTAATTCAACACATGGTGGTAGGACTCATTAACAAACAATGAAGGTCATGTCTTCATGACCTTTGGTTCCAGGTCAGAAAATTTGAAGAGTTGTTAACTTTAAAGGTTAAACTATTACAAAGTAAGTCTGTTTTGTTCTCAAATCTCTCCGATGATTTACAAGGAAATCACGTTCTGTGACCCAGTCCTAATTTAGCAGAACCTTATAGATGCAGCGACTGCAGACGTTACATAACTGAGACTATAGAGCTGGCAGCATTTGTAAGTCAGTTTACTAATTGGCTCAAGGCTCTATGTTTGTCTGCAGCTTTAATCTTTTGCACATAACGAAGGAGAAACACATTGCTAGTTTGATAGCTGTTGGTTTATTATTTCACTGGACATTTCTGGTTTATTTTAACTGAGCCTCATTGTATTGTTTTATAACTGGGATCTATTGAAATGATATACTTGACTTTAAATTAGACGATGTGATTAAACTGAATTGTCCCTTTTTTTGGAAAGTGCATTGAGATGTTATCGCTACAAATATAAAACTGAACTGAATTATCAAATTTCAATAAAAATGTTTTTCTCTTGTTTGCTTCCCTCTAACAGTAGGAGTCACTGTTTATACAAAAACAGCAAATCTACATCTGAACTAAATACATTTTCTAGGTATATCATTTTGAGGATGAGGAGGCCTAGAGGATGCAAAAGGCAAAAGAAGAAGCAAAAAATCAGTTCTGCACTCGCCTGTTTGGGCATGGGGCAAAAACACAGAATATATGTAAAAATACTAAATAAAAAGAAGAATGTGCATCTACATGTCATTGTTACACAGGCTGAACATTCAGAGATGATATCAAGTACTTTCTATATAGAAAGGTTAGTAAATTTATGTAGCATGTTCTACCTATAGTTTTTACTTTTATTATATTTTATGTACATATATGTCAACTGAATAATCAAAATCATCATTGAATTATTAAGTAATCAATTTCAGTAACTTTTACTAAATGAAACACTTCCTTGAGATCCATACCCCTGAATTTTGTTAATAATGAGGATTTTCCTCTTACAGCCAATGGAAACCCGTCATTTAAAATTAAATTATTACAATCTTTTTTCTTGTATTTATAGATTGTCTCATTGAGATCCGAGATCTCATTTGCAAGAGTTTCTGAAGTAAAAACAAGAGCAAGTTTCATAAGAAGATTTCTCTTTTTGTATTCATTTTGAATCGTCCCAAAATAATCAAAGTGGAAAGCTTCATATCCTGCTGCAGTGTGCTCTGACCATGCTAATGGTCAGAACTTGAAAAACTTGAACTTGATAATGTCCACACCATTAAATTATCTTGGTTCAAATGTGGGTTTCACTAAACCTGCTTAAAGATTGTTTCTAAAGGTACTTTTAATCTGATAAATGAGCCTCAAAGGAACGGAAACTCTAATGTATTGATTCTGACTGCACTGACAGGTGTGGTTCATTCATAGTCAAGCTTATTGATCCACCCACTTGTCAGTTTAAGGTGGGCGTGGCTTCTCCAAACCGAGGCCCCCTCTTGATGTGACCACGCCCAATCAGCTGGTTCCTGAAGTCCTGCTGGGCTCTTCAACTAACTTTTCCTTCCTCCTCCTCAGTTTCGCGGCGAGCCGGGTGGTTTGTTGGCTCCGCTGCGTTTGGTTTTGGTGTTTCTCTCTGTAACGGCGCCACCAGCAGGTGTTGTCAGCATGTCTTTAGCGGATCAGCAGTGGACTCCCACAAGCGTCCAGGTAACGGTGCTCCAAGCCAGAGGCCTCAGGATAAAGGGGAAAAGCGGCACCAATGACGCGTACGCGGTTATGCAAGTGGGCAAGGAGAAGTACCAGACGTCGGTGGTGGAGAAAAGCGTGGCTCCGGTGTGGAAGGAGGAAGCCTCCTTTGACCTGCCACCGCTGCTGCTTCAGGGAGGAGGAGGCGGAGGGAAGGACCGCAGCACGCTGCACGTCCAGGTCCTGCACCGCGCTCTGGTGGGACCTGACAAGCTGCTGGGACAGGCTGTCATCAACCTGCTGCAGCTCAGCGAGGACAAAACCAGCAACAAGACAGAGTAAGTTTACTGTGGGGGAAAAAAATCACACTGAATTTAAATTAGATCTACTAACACCAGATTAGAAAGAAATATAAAAGTACAACTCAATAGTTTAAAGTTGTTATGCAAACGGATATAACTACTGGCCTTCTGGTTTTCCTGAATAAACATTGAGCAGAAAGTTTTAGTGAGTTTTCATTTCTTTATAATTAAAAATATTGGCAGGTGAAATTAATTGCCTTCCACCTGGGCCACAGAGACATAACTGCTGGGTTTTTTTGGTTCTGCTGTCAGTCATGCTGAACCTCTGTGGTCTCAGAGCTCCAAACTCCCATAATCCCTTTGTAAAGTCTCGATTTTTAAATTGCAGACAAACCAAACCAGCAGCAGCAGCATTTGTGAAAAGTTGCCCTGTGTGTTTACATGTGAGGAATCTGTGATCTCTGCACCTTTGAGATCCCACACACTCAACCATGCCTCACTGCACAGGCCCATTTACGTGGGTTTGGTTTCCCACTGTTGCCCACTCACAGCGTTGCAGCTTAGAGGATTTGTTTCCTTGGTTGCAGCCTTGGAGGATGCCAAGCAGCATTACTTACTCAAGCAAATGAATGCAGTTGGTTCAGAGATTAATTTTCATCGACTGAGTTTACTTATTTCCCTTTATACAGAAAGAAAAACAATATAAACTTTGTAGGAAAAGAATATCCAGAATTTACATATTTTATTGAACTTAAGTCTTTCTATACACCAAATGTTAATTAAATTAAATAAAGAAGGAAAATCTTTATTGGGCACAAATTGATTTCTACCTCTTTTATCTAATTATTAAAATGATCAAGTTTTTGCCTCTACAATAGCACTGGTGATCTTGGAAAGCCCCTTCATGACGGATTAAGATGACCAAACAGTCTTCATGACCTTCACAATTTTTCATTCACCATTTGTTAGCTTTATACCAAAATCTCAACTCAGTGAGCAGAGATCACAAACGCTGCTATAAACAACAGTTCTCTTTTTTTCTAATCTGCTTCCCATTAACACTTGTGTCTTTACATCCACTGTGTGTTTTTCAGCCTTGCTATAGAAACGCAAACGGCAGCATAACCCAGTTCAATAAAACCAACCTGACTTTAAAGAATCATGTTTTTCCCTCTAACCTAGATGATAATATGGACCTTGCTAGTTGTTTTAAAAGTTTAATCTCCAGTGCCATGGATTTATTAGCATACTAAGACATGTAAAAAATCTGCCTGGTTCTCTCCATTTCTAACTAGCCATATGAAAATCAGAGATCGTCTTTAACACAAGAGGATCTCTGCGTGTTTCTTTTGCAGTGAATTCTGACACAGCTCATTTGTGTTGATCTTTCTGTGAGCTCAGTGACTCCCTCCAGCTTTGGCCTCGCATTCCTGACCATTTTATCAATGAGAAAACAAACATTGACAGCAACAGTGAAAGTCAAGTAAGGTCAGTTTTTCACAGCTGAACCACTGAGGAAGGCCTTGTTTCACCACTGATTATCAATTTAGAATAAAGTTTTAAAGTTGGGTAAAGATTAGGTCACGATGGCAGGGAAAGAAATGTCAACATATTGTATCATTTTTCCCTCAATTCCTGTTTTTTATAGGAAAATAGTGCCAGGAAGTAATAAAATACAACATGAAGCAGGTAGAATCAGCCTATTTGTTTTCCTATTTCATCATTTTCATCAGTGGCTTCTGTAAAACGTGAGACTGTCGGTCTTGGTGGAAATGGCAAATCATCAAACTTCAGCTTTTTCAGGTATTAGAACAATAAAACTACCATCTCTGCAAAGGCTAATGAATTACAAATAATCTGTAGTCAATGATTAAAGCACATCGACTGTGAACAGCAGGTACATTAAAACGAGAAATCGCAGTGCTTTTAATTATTTTCAACTTCATTGTTTATTTAAACCAATCTATTTTCTGGGTAAGGCTCAAACATAAACAATTGAAACTATCTGAATAAATGTTTTTTTTCTCCCTGCTTGACATTAAATCACATTAAGAGTCTCAGTTTGAGTAAGGGAAATTATTCTATTTATAAAACTGAAATAAGAATTTATTTATTTCATCATTGTCATTTTAATCAATTTCAGAAGTTTACATACACAGAGATTACCATGCCTTTTAACCAATTTGGGAAAAAGTAGATAGTGATGTCACGGCTTCTAGGAGCTTCTGATTGGGTAATTTGCAACATCTGAGTTAAATGAAGGTACACCTGCCTTACAAAAGTAATTGAACAAACTATGAGTAAGAGAAAAAGAAAACAATTTCTACATTGAAACAAGTTGAGAAGCAATACGAGCTGAAATGCCACTCGGAGAGGAAGAAGGCATTATTCCAAAAGCAACAAAGATCAGTTTGCAAACTCTAAAACCATTCATTTTTAGAGTTGTATCCTGTGGTATGATTAAGCTAAAAATTGAAGCCAGGAAGTAGAGGCTTGGGCACAAATTGGTCTTCCAGACAGACAATGACTGTGACCATACAGTCAGACTGCAACCCATATGTTGTCAAAGGAGTCGTCGTCATTACGTTGAGGGTTTGTCTCACTGTCTGTGGCATTGGTGCATTGCACAATCTTGGTGAAATAAAGTATTAGCTCTAAATTTTCATTTCAACTTAACAGCAACAGATGACTAAAACAGCACAGCACTGTGTGGTCCTGGTGGACGGTGATCCCAGACGCACATTAGGCCTGGTTTTCTAATGGATAAATCAGGCTAACATGAAAGTTTTGGGATATCCTGGACATCAGCTATATTAAAAATTTATGGCCAAGACTCTGCCAGGAAACCAGTCAGTTTGTGGTCAATCCTCCAGCCAGAGTTAGGCCATGATCTTGCTGACGGTTCCTTTAGGATAATTTAGACCCTCTGTGAATCTGAATAACTGCAGTAAAACTTGCTGTACTAGTTCACAATCTTCTTTTTTTTTTTTTTAATGAAATTGTTTTGTAAGTCCCTTTTGAAAGGATGATTCTAAAAACACCATTAAAAGCTCTTCTTATCTTCCTTTTTGGCCTTTCTGATCCAGCAACATGACTCGGACAGTTTTAGTCCTTGGACTTTCTTACTGCTACATTGTTACTTATTCAGCTGTTCTCCCACTGCCAGCTGTGCTCTGTGATAAGAAATTCTTGAGTCACTCAGGGCCATTGTGTTATCAGCGGCCCAGGAAGGATGTGTCCAGAGAAAGTACGATGGGTATCTGCAAGAAAAAGAACAAAAAAAAATGTCAAGTCATCTATTATCCTCCTCTGGTACTGTCTGCCCAGTAAAGTATCACACTTTGTATCAGCTCAGAGAGGTTTAAAATCATCTGTAGAGCAAGCACCAGTTTAATTCCTCCTCATGCAGAGTGTGTTGGGCTCCACCCAAATGCTTTTGCAACTTCCCCTCTGATTTCACTTGAGGAACTCGCTTCTTCTCTTTTTGGCTTATTTGTAGAGTTTGTGACCCGTTGTATAGATGCTCCATTGTTGTACAATACTAAACATACAGTAAAATGCCTACTCTGACTTTTAGGCTTAATTTAAAAATATCCCAAAAACTGAGATCCTGAAGTAAATACTAATTACTACAATTAAGAGTTACTCTCCCGTCCTTGAAGTCAGGGATGATCTTGATGGAATATCTTGAATAGTTTTCCATGACTGATGGTTGTTTAGAGCAGAATATGCCATAGGTACGTCTCCCTGGTTTAAGAGAAAAATAGCTGTCAAAAATTTTACTTCTCAATTCACTGATCTGTCCAGATTCTTCTCTGAAAATAAGATTATTGATGTAAGTGGCAGAAATAAGCTAATGAATGAAGGTGTGACTAAATGTAGCTGTTTTCTTCAGACCTTTATTTCTGCTTACAGTTAATAAAAACACAACATTAAAACTGTAATGTTATCAGACCAATAAAAAACATTTAATACACAAATGTGAGCTTAATAAAATCTATATTCAATATCTGCTTAAAAGTTATCTTTTAAAGTACTTTTTAATCAAACAAGCCTCGTTGGACTTCGTATTCTGATTTATTGAATATGACTGTATTCAGTCGATGAATTCAGGATAATAAAGGCTTAGCAAAGATAACAAATTATTAGACAAAATGTTTACTTACTAAAGAATTCAGTCCAAAATATAAATCTGCACCATGTTTGCAGACCTTGTGTAAATTTCATGAGGCCCCATTTGGAAATTTGTTTGCCGAATTCACATTCAGCCGTGTGTTGAACTTAGAGATACCACCAAGGTTGCAGATGTCGCAGAGCGTGCGCTGATTCTCTTCGAAGGTCTTCTTCTGCGGTCTAGGTGTTGATTATTCAAGCCTTTTCCTTGCTGTGCTACTGCTTGGTGGAGTCCAGAGATGCTTAATAAATCCACTCCTGGAGGCTGAGCTTATTAAACAGAACAACTTGCAAATTTTTACAAATACGATGAGATCTCAAATCTCTTAGGGGTGGGTAGTTTTTTTTTTTTTTTTGCTTTAAATCTTGTTAAAAACTTGCACACGTTTGGATTCGTTTTTCTTCAATTTATTACTGCAGCAGAATATAGAGGGTTTGTATATATATTTTAATTCTTTTATCTCAGAAAAGTGTCTAGTTTGCACAGAATGAAAGAGCTAAACAGCTAGTCTAAGAAAATCTGATCTAATCCGCCTGTGAAACTGTCCAAAAGATGCCATGATTAATAAAATGAAGACCTGTCCATGCATAGAAATAAAAAATAGCTGAGTATTTATCTTCCTCCCTCACACCTCCACATCATAAATCCAATTTCTATTTAGCAGTGCATATCTGAAGGATGTTCTTTGAATAAATCAAGCTGGATGCACAGATTATTTACAATCCCAAGGCCTGAAATTTGCAGATAATTTCCAGTTTTCCCATCAGTGAGCAGGAGGCTGTGGGGGATGGCTGTGACAGCAGTGACTGAACCATGTATCAAATTCCAGGAAAAGGCAGCTTCCCTCCTTAATTTTGTTTGTGCCAAAGCATTCCTGAAGGAGGAGGAGGAGAACAAATCTAAGCAACATAACTTGTGCAGGACAATGAGAGGAGAGCAATCCTCTGAGGTATTTTATTTCCGTTGCCTCCTGGGAAGCCTGTAAATTCAGGGAGTAAATACTGTGTGTCATATATAAACTCAAAACTATGAAAACATGCCCAGACAGTCGTGTTCTTAAAACAAAGAAAAGCCTGCAGCTACAGCTCAGCATGTTTCTGCTTACACTCTCAGCGCCCCTTCCTGATTTCCTCATTTCCTTTAGAATCCAGATTTCAGCCGAAGTCGTTTTGTCAGTGGTGAGCTGACCTCAGCTTTTTGCCCAATAGGCATTTATTTAATGCTGAGTAGGCTCTTTTAGTTTTCTTTGTAAAAATTGTGCTGTCGACCACCAAACATCAATTGTTTCACAACCAGTATGAAGCAGGGGCACCTTTCTATTAACGAAAACCTGTTTATTTAGAATTTCTTTGTAGTGCTGTTTACTTCTTTCTGTTTTACACCAATTGTTTAAAAGGTAAAAATGAGGTTAACTGGAGATTCGTTGCTTGTAAATTCTGTGGGAAGCAAAGTCTAATCTGGTTGGTTTGAGAACAGAACTCATTCAGGAGTTTGTTAATTTTCAGTGGATTTAAAAGTCTGGAGCATGAAGGGATGTTTGTCTCAAACAGGAAGTGATTTAAGATTAAATTTGCAAGTCCTTTTTATTAAGAAGAAAAAGTTTGCTTGCTTTCAAGATGCTAAATTTGAGCTTTCCTATGACTCTCTATTTAATAATTTTCCTTGGTTTTATCATCAAAACTGAATTATAAACATCCAAACTGTCAGAGAATCCCTTCCTGTAGAAAACTGAATCAATTTCTTCTTTGACTTGGATCAAACCTGAATGCAAACTCAACATTTATTAACTAAACTGATGTTATGCACAAATGAAAACTGGCTGCATCTCATTCTACTCATGGAATATTTCACAATGCATGTAGAGATGTTTTCTTTTTGTTTCCAAAGAGAAGAAATGACATGTATGATTCATGTGGTCTGAAAACTGTTAAAAAAAATCCTTGCAATACCTCTCTGTGATGTCAACAAATATATTTTTTTAACTGAGTCTTCCGAAAGCACCCTTACATAGATTGTGCTAAAATGGTTTAATCATGGAAGAAAAGTTTATTGAAGCAGAAAAAGACGTGGTTGCGGTCGAGGATCATCTTTCTGCAGGACGATGACACTAAACTTGCAGTCCATAGCTCGAACAGAAGGTGTTACATCAAGGCAAAGTAGAATGATTCACCTAAAATCCAGATTTAAGTCCAACTGAGAATCTGTAGCAATACTTTAAAATGTATCACTACTGATTCTCGCTATGCAAGCTGCAGTGTAAGGTGATGGCTTGATTGAAATCAGCACTTCAATTTCCAAATCTTTATTTGTTTCTAAAAAATAAAAGTTTGAAACCACAAATCATTTGTCTTTCATTTTGCAAATACACACTGGTTTGTGCTGCTCTGCCACATAAAATCGCATTAAACAGCCTGAGGTTTGGGGTTATAACATAACATGAAAAAGTTGAGTTAGTCTCAATACTTTTGCAGCTGTAATCAGGAATTTGAATAGAAATCACTTATCTTTTTAGTTATTTCTTCAGAATAATCTGTGCGTACAACAACGGCTCTCATATAAGGATGGATTCCTAACATTGTGTATTTCTTTTCCAGGTGGTTTAAATTGCTGGATAAAACCGGTAAGCCGGACAAAGACCGCGGAGAGGTCCTTCTGGACGTCCAGTTCATGAGAAACAACATGACCGCCAGCATGTTCGACCTCTCCGCTGCAGGGAAGTCCCGCTCCCGGCTGGGAAAGCTTAAGGATAAAGTCCGTGGTAAGAAAAAGGAGCTGGACTCCTCATCAGGTGTGGTGCCTTCGCCTACTCAGGTTCTGACAGACAGCGAAGAAGAGGACGCTGGTGGAGGTAGAGAGGGAGGAAAATCAAAGCAAAACAAAAGGATGTCCTTGTTTTCTCCTAAATCCAACCTGCAGAGGAATTTGTCTCAGTCCATGTCCGTCCTGCCTGCGAAGAACTCCTCGCTGAGCGGGAGCCAATCATCTGGGCTGAATGTGGACTCCTCTGAGGGTCAGCACTTTTTCTATAATGCCTCCATTAACTTTCTGCATGCATGTTAATTTTCCTCGTGTGTTTTCAGGCAAAAAGAAGTTCAAGTTCAAGATACATAAGCACTCCAGCAGCTCTGACAGCAAAGATTCATCCTCTGGCCAACAAAAGCAGGAGCAGAGTAATTTGTGCATCAACGGCAGCCATGTTTACTGCGAGGAGCCGCCGCTGCGGACGTCTCGCGCCGGATCCAGCTTCAGCCTGTCAAGTTCAGGACGTGGATCAACGGAGGATGTCCCGGAAAACCCGTCTCCATCTGTGGATTCACTTAAAGCAGTGAGGGAGTATTCACCCTGGATGGAAGAAGAGGAGGAAGAGAAAGAGGAGGAAGATGAAAGTATTGAGGACTTAAGAAAAGAGGAAGAAAAGGCCAAGTTGGAAAAGGATATGAGAGAAGAGGAAGAGGAGGCCATCAGGAAACAACAAAAGGAGCTGGAGAGGTTGGCTGAAGAAAAGTTGAGACGAGAAGAGGAGGAAAAGGTCAGGAAAGAGGAGGAAGAGCGACAAAAACTGGCAGAAGAAAAAAGGAGACTAGAGGAACAAGAAAAGAGGCACAGAGAGGAAGAAGAAAGAATCAAGGAAGAGGAAAGAGCCCAAGAGAGGAGGAGGCAGGAAGAGGAGCATAAATTAGCTGAAGAAAAAAGGAGATTGAAGGAGGAAGAAAGGAGGATTGAAGAAGAGAAAGTCAGAAGGGAACAAGAGAGAGCTGAAGAGGAGAGAAGGAAAACGGAGCAAGAAGAAAAAAAGCGGAGGGAGGAAGAAGAGGTGCTTAGGAAGGAAAAGATGAGACTAGAGGAAGAAGAGAAGGCTCGTCAAGAAAAGGAGGAAGCTAGGCTAATGGCAGAAAAGAGAAGAGAGGAAGAAAGGATTGAGGCTGAAGAGAAGTTCAGAAAAGAGGAAAGGATTAAGATGGAAGAAGAGATGAGAAGGAAAGAACGTGAAGAAAAGTTAGCAAAGAGGAAAGAACTGGAGGAACAGGAAAGGAGAGCAAGAGAAGAGCAACAAAAGATGCAAAGGGAGGAAGAGGAGAGGAGGAAACAAGAGGAGGAAGAGAAGTTGGCTAAAGAAAAGCTGAGACAAGAGGAAGAGGAAAGAAGAAAGGCCGAAGAAGAGCGAGCAAGAAGGGAGGAGGAGGATAGGATTCAGAAAGAGAAAATCAGAAGAGAGGAGGAAGAGAGGAAGAAAAAAGAGGAGGAAGACGAGTGTAAAAGAAGGCAAGAAGAACTGGAGAAGCTGGCTAAAGAAAAACTGAGAAAAGAGGAAGAGGAGAGAAGAAAGGCTGAAGAAGAGCGAGTGAAAATGGAGGAAGAACGGATCCAGAAAGAGAAAATAAGAAGAGAGAAAGAGAAGGCAGAGAAGCAAAGGTTGGAAGACGAAATGAGAGAAGCAAAAAGAAAAGAAGACAGAATGAAAGAAGAGCAAGCAAAAATGCAAGAGGAGGAAGAAAGAAAAAGAGCAGAAGAAGAGAGAATAAAAGCGGAGAAACAAAGAGAAGAGGAGCTGGAAAAAATGAGGCTTGAAGAGGAGAAAATAAGGAGGGAGGACAGGAATGAGAAGGAAAGAAGGGAAGAGGAAATAAGGAAGCAGGAAAAGTTGGCAAAGGAAAACAAAATAAAAGAAGAAAATAAAAGTGTTGGAACAAAAATCAAACTGAGAGTTCCAGTAGAAATCCTTTCCACTAATCCTTTTGATGAAAACTTCACTCCACCTGAGGAAACTCCCAAATCGTCTAAAGCAAAATCTGATGATCAAAGGTTAGTGGATCAATATTCAACTGGTATTTCACTGATGATTCAGCATAATCAGGTGGAATGACAAATCTTTTCTCACCATAAATCTTTAAAAATATATTCCTCACCTCATCCAGTGCATGTGCATGTTTCCCTTTTACTTATTCTCCTAAGCATAATTAATTTTGCATATGGCATCGATATGATATATGTGATTTAACAGTATTCTGTTTAAATTTGCAGAGTGAACCATTTCTAGGAAAGGCTCAGCAGTTTATCATTTTCTACTTTAATAATCCTCAAAGGGAAAATATTTCAGGATATGATGGGATAATAAAACAATGGTTCTGATTTTTTTCCTCTTGTCCCATTAAGCATCTATAAATGATGACTTCGCCTGCAGCAGGATGAAGTTTGGGTAACATGCACAGCTACTAAAATAACCTGATGTATGGATCACAAATGAAAACTTGCAGCTTGTATTCACTGGCACGCTTTAGAAGTTTCTCCACCGTAATATCTGCCAACTTAACCACAGCAGTCCATCATTTTTACACTCACTTCTTTTTCTGGAGAGATGTTGAATTCAGGAATATGTTCCTGCATCCACACGTCAGAGAAGCGCTCCACCTTGACCTCCACCGTAACTTCGTCAGCATGTCTTGCTCATAAATTTTGCTCGCAAGGATTCCACATTCCACATACAAAATTTAAACTGTGTCAGTCTACATGTAACCTTTTTGCTCCTGGCTCACGTCTGGGATATATTTTCTTCAAGCTGTCAGCAACTTTTGAATCTCTGTTCTTGAAAGTCTTAAGAACAACAAACAAAAATGCAGGATGACTGGATTTATTCCAGCAAACGCCTTGTGACAGTAACTGGATTTAAAGTTTATGCCAGAACTTTGCTTCTTGAACCAGAAAAATGGCTAAACAAATAATTTGTAATTCACTCAGTCTATGTCAAAATATGTGCATCCTAAACTGAAGGAAATGGGTCAAAGTACAGACCAATTCAATAAATTTGAATATTATTAAATGCCAGTTTGACAACCAGGGGGTTCCTGTTCACTCTTTAAATTTATGGAGCTTGATTTCACTTTTTTCCGGATGTGGGAAGTCATAGAAAGCAGAAAAAGAGGATTTCTAGACTATATTTATCTCTCATTGTCTGAAATGTGTGTCCTACTTCCCTTTCTGTGTCCATTTTCTTTTCTGTCTTGTGTTCTTCTAACCCTACATCCAGATGTCCTTACTCACTTCTCGCTTACCTCCTCCTTTGTTCTTCCTTTCTGCAGTCCTCTTGCTTTTGCGGATTACATATTTGCTGCAGACATATTTGCTGTAATTTTACAGTGAAGTTTTCATTAAGATTATGATGTAAACACTAAGGATTGGACTAAACTTTAAGGGGGAAACTTGTGTAGGAACATGGGACAACAGGAAGAGAGGCCAGCTTACGTGAAAGAATAAAGGAGATATTTAAAAAATATTTCAGGAATTTGCATCAACCAATGTAAATTTGAAAGACTGATTTTAAAGGACAGTGGGATTAAATATTTGGAAACAATGAACTTCTGTACAAAGCTTGAAATCAATTGATAAAAGTAGTTTTAAATGTATTGGAGCAAGTATTAATTATTTAAACGGTTACATTGTGGTTGAAGGACTAAGATGTAGCTGAAGTTAGCCTGCCTTAGCATCAGCAGAACAATAAAAGAGAGTGAATAGGGTTTTAAATACTTGATGAAAATATTAATGTTCATCTGAAAGTTTCCCATGTCCTGTTTTTCAGTCTGTTAGAGCTCTGTGACCGATCGTCTCAACACTTCTCTTCTAAATGCAACAGGCGGCTGATACCTGCATAAAAATTGCATGGCTTTGAGCTCATGTTAGTTTGAAGGCGAGAGCAGCCTGGGCTGAAGGATGAAGAGCATTTCACAGTCTTACCTCATTGTATTATGTGAAGAAGCTGTTTACAGTTCACTGCTAGAGTATTCATCCTTCTTGAGTTTTAACATTTCATCACGCTGCAGTGACAAATACCTGTATTTATTTGGGATATTGTGAAATATGCATTTTATTTTTTGTTAGTTTAAATGAAGTGGAAGGAAATTTTTTAAAAGCTCAAGACCTCTAAAGTTTAGTTGGCATTTGCATCAACACCTAGCCAAGCCAATATTTAACTACAAATTCATCTGATTGCTTTGTAAATCAACAGACTAATCTTTTATTTGTGTTTTTTTTGTTTTTTGTTTTTTTTAAAGCAGCTGGAACTCATATTGGATGGGAAGCATCCAAGCATCCAAACATTAATTTTCAAATCTCCTCACATTCTAAATACTAGGACTTAGATCTTAACTTTGACTAGGTCATTCTAACACACGAAAACACTTCAATCTAAACTCTTACTTTAGCTCTAGAAATATTTTTAGGGCGGCTGAACTGAAAGGTGAATCTTTGTCTTTTCTGGCTGCTAACAGATTTTCTTCCAGGATTTCCCTGTGCTTTTCTTTCAATCATCTTCTCATCAACTCTGAACTTCTCCGTCTGTGCTAAACAAAATCATTCCCTCAATATGATTCACTATAGGAAAGATGTGTAGTAATGGTTTCATAGGATAATTAACAGAAGGCATTCAAGTACCCACTTTCAGACGCTTGCAGTATTTCCTACATTGGAAACTTTAAATAGGACTTCTTATGTCAGTCTTTAAGCGGTGTTGTTCTTCTTGCTACTCTTCCATAAAAGCCAGATCATTATTTTCCTTCCATTTGATCTTCATCGCTACTTTGTTTGCTTATGACATGAAATATTAATAATCTACATTGGTCTGTGTGAGAGATGGTCAAGGGAGCTAAACGCTTTTGAGAGTTTCTTTGGTGGAAAGAAGAATCACAGAAATAGCCCAAAGAGGGGACATTTAGGGTTAGCAGCAATACTAGATATACAGGTTCACATTTAGAGTTGTTAATCTTGTTTATATATACATATATAAACAAGATGAACAAAATCAATAGTTACAATAAAATACTGTACAGTGGTCAGAATAGAAATATCATGAAACATTTCTTTCTTGTGCATTGTTTGTGGTTTAATCCAAAAATGTGCAACTGAATTGGATGACTAATTTATATATATATATATATATATATATATATATATATAATGTCAATGTATATTAAACTCTAAAAAGCACAACAGACTGTTGTGAATACATAAACTGAATAAGAATGGAAACATTTGTGTTTGAATGTTTTCTTGACTCAGTATTTTTGCTTCACTGTGGAATGTCTGATTAATTGACAGCCGACTTTTGCCCACACTCGTGTGTCTGTCATTTTCAGATGTCAGTCAGCTGCATCATCAGTGGAAAGCGGGGCAGCTTCCATCAGCGAAAAGGACCCAGCTAACATTCAGCGGGAAAAAAGAGCAGCTCCTAAGCCTCCGGGAAGGAATCAGTTGGAGAGACAGAAACAGGAGGAGGAGGAGACGTTGACACAACATCTGCCACAAATTAACAAGCAGAGTAAAGACAAAGATGTCAAAACTGTCAGCGTTGCTCCCCAGCGCTCGGTGCAGATGATCGCTCCTCTAAACAAGTCTTCCAAAGATTTGAGAAACACCCAGAGCACGACTGAACATGATTCTGCCAAAGAAGCGACAGGCAAACACAATAAACGTCCTGCTCCATCCATACCTTGCACTGCTGAAGATAAGCTTCACAGAGGTGTGGTGGAGATTAAAGACGGCGCTGTTTATGGTTTAAACCCGTTTGAAGATGATGATGAGGAGGAAAATGAGCTCACGGTTCATAATGATGTAACAACCTTTGTTAAAACTAATCCAGTAGTTTGGCCTCCTGTCAAATCACAAACGGCTGACAAAGATTCTGCTAAAGTCAAATCCTCAAAAGTAGCTCGGGCTCCCCTACCTCCTGATCCAAATGACACTCCTTCAAGCTCCATTGTCAGTCAAAACCATGATGAAACTGATGTTTTAGATGACAGTGTAGCAACTGCTCCAAACAAGGCATGCAACACACAACAGGTCAAAAGTCACGTACAAGTCCAAGAGAATCCAAACAAAGAGTCCAAGAAGATGGTGACCATCGCTGGTGCAAAAGAGGAGGGTCCTCCTGCAATTTCACGCAAGTAAGACGCTTTAGTCCTCAGCATTAATTTGTCTAATTTAATTGTTGGTATGTCTGCAGTACCTTGCAAAGTATCATTGTTCACACTTTGTCAAATCAGAACCATCATTGGGATTTTATGTGATAGACAAGCACAAAGAATTGCAGCATTTTAAAGCAGAGCTTCTGAGAAAGTAAACAGCATCATAAAAAAAACAAGAATTACAGCAGACATGATAGGGTCAGGGATAAAGTTGTGGAGAGGTTTAAAGCATGATCAGGATATAAAACAATATTCTAAGCTTTGTGCATCTCAGAGAGCATTAATCATTAAAAAATGGAGAGTGTATGAAAATCTGTTGGAGGTAACACAAAGACTTGAGAGTGAGGCAGTGCTTTACCTTGCAGCAGAACCATGACTTCTCCATATGTTAGAACTGTACAGTGTTCAGATCTTTAATTAAGAATATCCTTGAAAGATTTAGAAATTATTTAGATGCGACGCAATCTGAGGGAGTTTGAGTATTCCTACAAATAACATGCAAAAAAAGGGTTTCAATAGTTGATAGCTTTCATTGAGTTGATATGTAATTTTTAAATAAGTTATACATTCAAATTCCCTTGCCTTTTACTATATTTTGCTTCATCTTGCCATTCTCTTTACATGTTTCATTCTCAACCCTTTTGTCATTGCAGACTTCAGCCTGTAAAACCCCTTAATCCTCTGGAGCAGCAGTCTGACTCAGTTGGTAAAGTTGGACATGATAAAGCCACAGAATTAGACTGTAATGGAGTTCAGCACAAGACAAACGTATGTATTCTTTTTTTTTTTTTTTTTTTTTTTCAATTTTAGCTAAATGTTTAATGCCAATCTAGAGATTGCTGTGACGTTTCCTTTGGTTTTCATGATCAAAGATTATCGTTATCTCTTTACTTCATGTCCCTCCTACAGGTTGGCACAGGGAGATCAGGGCCATACTCCCAGCTGACTCGAGAGGAACTGATCGCTCTGTTGTTGAAACAGGAGAGTCAGCTCTCCGAGAGAGATAAAAAGATATCAGAGCTGGAGCAGTACATTGACAACTTACTGGTGCGAGTCATTGAAGAGAATCCAGGTATCCTCATGTCCATGAGCTCTTTAAAGAAGTCTGCCTAAGTGGATTTATAGCTGACACTCTGAATCAGATCAGATCTCTGTGGTCTGACTTTATTCATTTCACGACTACATAAAAAACCTGGCTTCCAAAGATGTATTCATCACTGAATACTGGCTCTTTTGTAGGATAAACCTTAAGGTTAATATATCAACAAGAGGAATGAAAAAGAAGAGACGAACTATTACTGAGATGACTGTAGCAGTTTCAATTAAATCATTTTTATATAAGAAAATTCTCTCAGTCAAGTGTAAAAAGGCATTCATATATGTTCATTGCTTTCATGTAGAGTGTAAAATTCAAGCTTAAAAGACTTGCTATACTGCCTGGTTAAATCAAAACATTTTTCCCCTTGCCTGGTCAAAAAGAGCCTTATATGAAATACTATGTGCTGTAATTAGATTTTTTTCCTCTTTTTCTTTGCATTCTGCAAACCAAGAGCACTTTATCTTTGAATGTTAAACACTGAAAAATATACACTGTCTGGAACTGGTTGAGGTGTTTTTGTATATTTGCAAAATAAAATAAAAAATTTATAAATCTATTGTTTCATTTATTCAGTAGTATGTTAGTGTTATGAAATTACATAAATGAAGAAATCATAACAGAATAAACCAATATGTCATTTACATTACATCCACATGGGTTATATTGTATTTAATAAATCATGTTCAATTATCTTCTGGCTGCATGTCACAAATTACTGTGAAAATTTGTGAAATGCTTTTGAATGCATTTTTTGCATAGCTTATTCATATATACAGTATATAATAATTCCCTTCTCACCCACCGCGGGTGGTGTTTCTTCCTCTTAGCTCGGGTCCTCTACCAGAGGCCTGGGAGCTTGAGGGTTCTGCGCAGTATCTTGGCTGTGCCTATACTGCACATTTCTGGACTGAGATGTCTGATGTTGTTCCTGGGATCTGTTGTAGCCACTGTTCCAGTTTGGGGGTGAC
>CAEFZY010047276.1:0-15274 GCA_903066815.1 Brachyrhaphis roseni | reverse complement strand
GTTCTCCAGAGTTCTGCTAATGACCTCATTATATGACTCAGGTGTGTTGAAGTAGAAACGCATCTAAAAGTTGCAGGAGAGCCGCAGCCCTGCTCTCGAGTGAGTCAAGTCTTAAGTCTTTGTTTTTGCAACACAACTCCGGCTCTTAAACCAAAGTCATGAGCTATACCACTTACCAAATACTATAACGCCGATTAGTAGCATACACAAAGTTAATTGATTCATTGTGTCCCTCTGTGGGTGGTGAGAAATAACAACAATGCCAACAGGCCTAAAAAGACAACTTAGATATAAGTATAAAGAGCAGCACACTGCATTGCTTGAGCAGCTTGAAAAAATTGACATCCTATTAGATTTTAAAAGGTTTCGGTGTCACTGAGCACCAAATACATGGTGCATCATTCATACTCAAGTTGTCACAATAGCTGAATATTGTCAGAGAAACAGCCAACAACAAAATCAAATGACTATAAATTAGATGTATTGAAACAGGCTGTTTTGACAGAATAATTTTTATTTTTATGGACATCTCTGTAACTATACATGTACATATTTACACCTTTACATATGAAAGTACATCAAATCTCAAAACATTTGTTCTTTGTCAGCTTGGTCAAAAAACAGCGTCATGTTGTCAAGTCATCTGATAAATTCTCCTTTTTGCTGATAAATTAGATTTTATCGCTTGCTCACGAAGGCAAACGTGAACAATCGGGTAGTTATTGCAGACATCTTTCATTTTTGCTTTACCAGAAAAACACTTTAAAAATCGGATTATTATATAAAACTTTGGCAAATGGGTAATATCATCTACCTCTCATTTTTTGTCCATTTTTGATCAACTAATAAAATAGTTTGCATTTAAATGAAAAATAACAAGACAGAAACTGTCATGCATATCAAGGCTTTTCCTCTGGGTGGAGATGTGAGGCTGAATGCAGAAAATAGTATTTACTTTAAAAAGGAATCTGTTATGGCCAAATGTTTCCCACCAGGCACTTGTTTTTGCCAGATTTCAACATTAATGAATATTATACAACTTGGTTGTCTAAATTTGCTCGTGCAGTCAGTGTCAAAATGTTTTGAAAATGACAATCATGTCATGCATCAAGAGAAGGCTTGCTTAGTTTGGTGACATCCTTTTTACTTTTGGACTTCTTTCTAGGTTTTCTGGTAAAATTCAGGTACATAAGAAAAAGGTTTCATGCATAGTAAAAAAAATAAAATAATGACAAGTGAGGATTTTAGTTGATAAAAAAAGAAACCCATGCTGTGTGTACTTGTGTGTGTCTGTGTGCACATGGTGTCTGTCTATTTGGGCAGCAGATGGTCAGGATTCACCCTCGGGGCTCTCTCCTCTTATTGGTCCACAGAGCACACATTGAAACTGGTCCCGAGGGAAAACTTGAACTGCATTTTGATACAGCTTGGACGCAGCCATGGTAATAGATCAGTCTTTTTAAGTGATCAATATGTAGATATTTATGCAATATTAGTCAACACTAAAAAGGTGCAATGATTCTTTTTTGCTACATAATCTTTTAGAGTGGAGTGCTTTACTTTGTTACATACTGTATGTCAGTTTTAAGCTGAATTTTCCATCTCTTGATAATTCAAGAACTGAAAGTTCAAAGTGCTCAAGGTGAAAAATCTATATTGATATAAAAAATTAAGCAGAATTTGTTTTTTAAGTCTATTGGAATATCCTTTTAAGTAGTTAAATTGGTTACTATTGCTTTATGCTAGTTATTGGAAGCGTAAATGTTTTTGGAAGCTTGTTGTTCCTACACATGAATAGGTTATGTTTTCATTTAGAAAGGAAGAGCTTTCTTACAAAGTGATCTAAAAAGATGAACAGTTTATCAAAGTTATACTGATGGTCTAATCGATTTGAAACATTTGTGAGTGGAGAACTTTTAGCTTATTTTTAAAGGCAGTATATTGACCAAACAAAACTGGTAATCTCAGTGTGAATCAGTTTAGCCACAGTTATCCTAATATACAAAAATTAAATCCATATTGTAAAGCAATCTCAACATAAACATATCTATATGTATCATTTGAAAGGACTGATTTCAAAGCGTTATGACTTTTAGTTTCCTAATCAGCAGTTTATATCTGATTGTCCTGGAATATTATTTTCTGTTTGTTATTTCAATAGGAGACAATTTTTTCAAAGGATTAACAGCTCAAGTCTGACTTTGGCGTTGACGTTTAATAATCCACATTGAGTTGAAATTATACATAGAAGTTTAAATGCTTCTTTGTACACCCACACTAATATTTGGATAAATGTCCAGTAGTATGTTGCAGAGCAATAGCATTTGTTTTTTTTTTTGTATTCTGAAGCAAACGTCTGCCATAATTCTGGATATTTGAGCAATTAACTTTGAAAAAGAATTTGAATAAATTGTTTTCTTTCCTACTTTTCTTAACTGGGCACTTCAAAATGGTTAATGTTGGCTGGCTTTAACAATAAAGAACGTTCTGATTGTGCATTTGAGACTGTCATCCCGTGTCAGAGTTTCAGTCGTTTTTTTGAAGATTTGAGCTAAAATCAAAGAATGCATTAGTACCACTGTCAGCTACACCGACCCTATGAGGCTGTCATTTTGAAGCTTAAGAGGTCGTACATTGTTTTAGGGTTTAAAACTCTCTTTGATCATTCTATACCTTTAGTCTCTCAAGCTTTTCTCTATTAGGCCTCTGGCTCATCCATGTGGGCAGACGCAAATTGCTTTTATGCTTTAAGGTATTTTGCAGACGTAGCTTCTTTCTTGTTCAGCACAACATCTTAGAGCATTACCACACTTCACTATCTAGAGTTACTCACATACTGTAACATTTTTCATGAATGGCATAAGCCTTGTTTGTTCCTGACTTCCTCATGAACAAAGATTGACATGAATTATGCCAGAGGCCACAGCCAGACGTATTACTGAGGTACACCTATGAATTAAATCTAGTGCATGTGCACCCAAACTTTTGGAAATCACTAAAATTGCATGTAAAATCAGTGAAAGCCCTAAATTAATTGGGCATTCATGCTGTTTATTATGTAAAGATCTAACTGCATGATTTCAGGGTTTGTAGGCATTGTTCAGCCTTAAAAGCTTAAGAGTGAAATGAAAAATTTTGTTTTTCTGACATTTATGTTTGTTACTCTGTTGCTGCAAATTTAACATTGAACAGAGCAGCAAAAAGCAGTAATTATACAAGTAATCAACTAACCTCATGTTCATAGAAGTAAATCCAAATGAGGCACAGGCAGTAGATCTATGAGGATCTTCCAGACTTTGCAAATGTGCAAGAGATCTTTTGAAATTTACCTCTGAATATTATGTAAATTCAAATGTATAAAATAGATGCATCCGTTTTTTTTTTTTTTTGGACTAAAGTTAAACAACTAAATGTATATGTCCTAAACATTCACATGAATATTTGTAAAGTTCTTTGTCTATGGTGTTCCCATTTGAACCTTCTACACCTTATAAAAATATATCGTTGTCACTTTCAGTCCAAACATCGTTCAACGCTGGGATTCTGGTCTCTGGATTTGTAAATCAAAGAAACTCAAAGGAGAAACTGAAGAGAGACACTACAATGCATGACAACAATTTAACAGAATTACTAAAAAATCTTTACGCTTTTCCACATGAGCCAACATGTTAAATTGCACATAGACACATGGGCAGTTGTTTTTTGTGTATCTGTTTCCTTAACAACAGTTTGTAAAGTAGCAGCAGGGATGGATGAGTTATTATGTCTTCTCAGGTATTAGTTTGTCGGTGGAGAAAAGAACGACCAGGATGAAGTGTATATTCAGCCCGGTCTGTGTTGCTTTCCTGTCAGCTGTGTTTAGGTCTATTTCAACATTAGATATGCGCTGCTTAAGCCTAAACTCACATCTGTTTAGGTATGTCGCTCCAGCATAGTGAAACAGGTTCTTAACCCCCTCTTTAGTTTTGCAACAGATAGTGGACTCCTTTACAGCATTTTTCTGTCCTCCTTTTTCAGACGTCGCCTGCCGCTCGTCTTCGACTTTGTTATAGTAGCTGTTTGAGGTCAGCCACAACACTCTGCTGTCTAAATCCAAATGGCTTTGCTTCAATTTCAGGGCCTGCTCTCTCCGATGCTGCTCCTCCATATCTGGTTTTCTAATCCAATCAAAGAAACATGACAGCATAAAAATATCCATCACTCTGTGGCACCCCACATTAGCAGAGTGATCTTCAATGATATGCAGGTTTTCTGCATGGATCAAATCACCAACAGAAGTTTGCTCCATTTTTTTTGGTGTCTGATTTCTGTGTCAGTAATCATGTAGAAGAAATAAAAAGCTAGCGTTTACTCCAATTTTGGTCCAATTTTGTAAAAAAAAAATTTCACTGAGGCAATGCAAACATAGGTAAACAGTTTACAGATCATACATAAAGTTCTGAATGATAAAAATACAAACTGTAGAGAATAGGTTGACACAGAGTAGTCCAAACAAAGAAAGTGTCACCCTGCTAAAAATAGCTCCTTTACTTAAACTCTGTATGTCATTGCTTTTTCGTTAAAATACCCAACACTTTCATATTAACTCAAGTCCACTTAAAATTCACCTGATATTACTTATGAACCAAACTATTTTTCTTTTAAATTTACAATTGTGGTTGCAATATGAAAATTTGAATGATTTGAAGATGTGCAAGTAATCTCATAACCCACCATAAGAAGAAGACGACTTGAAATACGTATTTACAAAGCTCCATCAAATGGAGGTGTAAATATACACAAAGATAAGCAGTAGCAAGTTTAAGACAATCCCAATAACTCCCAGCACAGCCAGGAATCTCTCCTCCGGTGTGCTCCGGTGCGGACACGTCAGTTCCATGTAAAATTATCTTCTTGAACTCCTCAAAATGAAAAGGAATATATATATTGGAATGGCTATGCTTTTTTTTAAAATTACACAAATGTACAGTTTGAGGAGAAGTTTAGGTGCTATTTGACTCAAAGTGTTCTGCTAGATTTTGGTCAGAAGTAATGGTGTTATCTTCTAATTTTCTCGCGTTAGCTAAAATCTCTCCTGTTGCTCACGTGGGATTGTAACATTGGCTGGCAGTTCTATTGGCAGTGATGATCTCAACTCTTTCAAAAATGAACAAACAAAAAAGCGCAAGGCTTAGCATTTCCACAGCAAAGATTAGGCCTCACAGTCAGATTTCAGAACAAAAATCTGTGAAGTCAAAAACCTGTTTTTCCGTAGTCAGTCTTGATTATTAGGGTATTAGAGATGTGAATATTTATAAAATGTGAAAACACAGTTTTGGTTTAACACCCCATAGTTGCCCTACATGCTGTAGTGGACTTAGTGTTCCTGCAGATGTCTAAACTTTGCATGTCAACAGCCAGTGAAGCAACCCTCTAAAAGTATGTGATTACTTCCAGAGGCAGGGATGCAGTGGCAGGAGGAGGCTTTGGCACCAGCATCTTTCGTTGAGGTCCTGTGGGAAGCCTCAGGTGACGGAGGTGTAGATGTAGACGAATATAACCACTAACAGATTTAGGATGGTCCCAATGATGCCCAGCACAGCTAAAATTCGCTCTTCGCGGTCATTAGTTGAGTCATCCTCTCTGGTGTGAGCGCTGCAGACATAGTGGCTGCCGGGTATCATGGTTACCATCACAGAACCCCACCACCAGAGGGCACAGTGCCTGTTGGGGACGGTCGGATGATGGTTGTGGGTGAGAGTGGGGTTGGTAAAAAAAGAAATATGTAGGAGGTGGCAAAAAAAAAAGGGGAGGAGGATATAGATGAAATAAAGGAAAGCAAATTGATTCAGAAGAGAGAGAAAGAGAACTTAGGTTAAATATTTCTGAGAAAGAATGACTTTCATTAACAAACATGTCTGGCTGACTCTAGTAAAAAATAAAAAGATTAAATAAACATTTCTTCTTGTCATACTTCTCTCAGGTTGTCAGGCCTCGTTTCAATATTTCTAACCCTCCAACTTCTCTTACAAATAGAGCATAGTTTTGTCAAATAAATTTTAAATACTTCCTATTAAAGTTTCTTAAAAAGTACATGTCATTTAAATAAAACCTGAAGTATTGCACTTTAAATAAGTTCTTGAAGGTTCTGTTCATGTCACTGCCCTGCAGATGAAATCATAGATGCCTGAACAATGGAGCAAGTGGAGCAGCAAAGTGGGGGTGCAAACTTGCTCCATCATTTTTTGACACAAAAAAATCTGACCACTCCCTGCAGTCGGAGAAACTGACAAAGTCTTGTTCATTCTCATTATGCTTCATTAACCAGCCTGAAAAAACAAATGAAAATAACAGCTAAATGTTAGTCCCACCCTTTTTCACCTGTAAGTTATAGTGAATCTGAAAAGTATTCACAGAATTTCACTTTTTTCCACATTTTGTGTTATGGCCTTATTTGAAATTGTATTAAATGAATCTCTGTTACCCCAACCCTGCCCCTGTATGTTGTTCTTCTTCTTCTTCTGTTTGTTGGCGGTTGGCAAAAAATGCAAAAAACCAGCATTACTGCCACCTGATTCAGATGATTGCACTTCAGCAATTACTTATTAATCTGCCATAAAGCAAGGAAACACCTAAAACGTGCAGGGCAGTGTGCCTCAAGGACCAGCATTGGGAATCATTGTCCTGGATTACTTGTCAGGCTTTTTCCCTTTTAGTTCTAGATCAGTGATCTCAAATTGCAGTTCTTGAGACCAGAGTCCTGCAACTTTTAGATTTTTTTTTTTCCCCCTTGTCCTACATGCTTGAATTAAATGACTAAACTGCATCACTAACATGCGGTCAAGCTCTGCAGAGCTTTGCTAATGAGCTGATATTGGAGCCAAGTGTCCTGAAGCACAGAGACACCTTAAAGTTGTCCTCAAGAGACCGGCTCTTGAGGACTGGAGTTTGAGGTCGCTGTTCTGGATCCTTTTAGTCTCTTTGTGCTTTTATTATCAATCTTCCCACAGTGTTTCTCTCATAGCTGCACTGTTTCCAATCAGCCACCTGTCTTTTGTCTGTAATCAAACTCCCCAGTATTTAAGCCTCTCATGTTTTGTCAGTTCCTGCTGGTTTCTTCCATGACATGAACTGTCTGTTTTTGCTCTGGTCCTTTTGTGGGTCCCCATCTGAAAGTCATTTCAATAATACAGTGGTCAATGTTGCCACTGTCAGTCTCTGTGTTTGGGCCCTTTTCAAACTTTAGCCTAACATGTCACCTTCTGCGTCAAAGTTTGGCTAGATGAAATCGCTTGTCAACGTTATTTTCAAAATTATGTCCTTTAATCACCTTCATCTGCTGTTTCTTTTAAATCAGTTGTTTTTGCTTTAGTTAGGACCTTCTTGTGTAAATATTTCTTTATATTCTTGAAAATACATAGATTTTTGGACACATACAGACTGTACACCATACATGTATCTTGACTTCTACACTTCCCTCTGGGCACAGGCTTCAACACTGGACCACTGCTGCATCAAATATGCATCAAGATATTGGACCAACACACTGTCTCTCCTCTCCTACTCTCTCCCTTCTCCCTTCTTTTCAGAAACACATCATAATGAATTGCGGCAACTCAAGCGTTAAGTCAGTTCTAATTAATATTTCAAGACAACCCATATAGTCAAGCCTCTACGACTCGTCTTCATTACTGTAATTAGGAGCAGTCAGATGTTATAATTCTTCTCCAGCCTATTTCCCTTTTATTTTTTAACTATTAAAAATCTACTGTAAAGCAAAAAATACAAGACATTTTTTTAAACAGATTCCTGTGGTGAATGACCCTCCAATGACAGGCTGCATAAATATCAACCTATAAATCTAGAATTTTAAATGACATTTACAAAACACCACAGGACGTCTTCATTGATCTTTCACCATCAAACAGGAAATGGCTATGTTTGTAGCATTTGTAAGCAGTTATTGGATATGCTTTTTGGTTTACACGTTTCTTCCAGTATGACTACAAACAGATTGTGCTCTAAGTTGGTTCAGCATTTTTTATTTATTTTTTTCCAGAAATAATGACAAGGTTTAAGCAACATTGCTTGTTAGGACCTAGTCCTGCATAATTTTGCCTATTTATGACAAACTGGGAGTATGCTAAGCTAGTTTTGAATTAAACAAGGAGAGTAGTTACTGTGCAGAGCAGTAGAAACTGGGGAATTCCTCATTAGCTTTCCCTCTGACCATGCAAAGGCAAGCATTCTGCCCCATGAAACTCATACATATTATTCATCATGGTTGGAGCAGATAGCCACTCTGCCTCTTCTTCCTGTCAGATCACATTATACCCAATATGACTTCTATGAACATCATCTATTTGCAATGTATGCTACCGGAACTGTAAGAGCGAAGTCGCATGGGAAGCAACAAACCATCATGAATGTAAATCTCACAGCTTCTCAAATGCATATCTAATATTACAATATTATTGTTTAATTTATGCTCATAATTACGACATCAGGGTTTTTTTTTTCTATCACTTTTTTGCAGGTGCAATCAGTCATCTAAAGTTATGAAATGATCTCTGCAAGCTTCATAAATAAAACAATTTGCTTTATGTATTATTAGTGATGGCGTACAGAGTTATGAGTTTATGGATATACTCGCAATGCGATTCAAATCTGCAGTAGTACAGCAAGCGAGGCATAAAAAGTTTGCCTCGGGGCAAAGAAAACTCCACGGTCTTGAATATGTTTCTGTAGAAACATGTATTTTTGGTTGGGAGTTTGGGGTTTCTCTGATAATTTAACTGAACCATAAATTGCAGTCTTGTTAATATTTCATAAAAGTTTCCTATCTTTGATATTTTGTTTTTCAAGTTTTTAAAGGAGTACTGCTGTTGGGGAACACACAGGCAGATTTGTAGAGATTCGTCCTAAAAGTTAGTTTTGCCTGCAACAGAAAACCGTTCTTAAAAGCTGTCATTGCTAGAGTATCTATAAAAGCCCTGGGGTACCATAAGCATCGACACAATCTCTGAAAGAGAAAGAATAAAGCAGACACACATTTTGAAGGAAGTTCTATTTGGAGATTTAATGGAAAGAATTGGCCAACATGTAGAAAGCTGCGTGGCAGACAGCTAACACAGCACATCATCTGGGATACACCATCCCTGTGAAATATGGTTATCACAGCATTATCCATTGGGAATGTTTTTTGTAAACTAGTTACAGTCAATGGAAAGCTAGCGGGAGTTAAATGACCAGATACCAAAATCCACATTAAAACCTGCAAAAGACTTGTGCCTGAGGCAGAGGTTCACGTCCCATTAGGACAACCACCTCGTTCATCCAGAACTCCAATGAAAAGCATTAGTTAAATATTTATGAGTGGCACAAAGTACAGACCTAAATCCATTTGAGAATCAGTGGTGAGACTTAAAAGCAGATATTCTTCATAATGTGTGAGATTAAGCTATTTAACACGGAATGATGGGCAGACTTTTTTGTCCTCAGATTAACTAAAAATGTTGAGACATATCCTAAAGAACTGGTTGTTATCACAGTGGAAGGCTCAAGTGTAGAATTAGAGGACTTGAGAAGGAGAGAATATTGTTTATCAAGAAATGATTAGGTGTCCTTCATATCCCTTCCTCTAGCTTATTGAAACTACAGGAAGTTTTATTAGACCTTGTCCCAGCTGCAGCCTTTCATTGCATGTTGGGTATGTTATATATAGGCCTACAACATTATTGCTACAAAAACATTATTGTTTAAAAAATATTTTAAGAAATTATTGGAGGACACCTTTTCTAGTGCCCTGTACACACTCCTCAGGAAGAGAACAATTTGTTTTGGTTACATGAGGTTGTAATAGTGAGACCAAAGATGTTACTGATCAGGATACCTTTCCCACTGCAGCAGACCCACTTCATAAGTCTTGGACACCACACAGGATATACATCAGAACAAGCTGAAAGAATTCTCAAACAAGAGCCGACATAACAATTTTGTTCCTTTCGCTCAAGGAGAGCAAATAAATCTCTATTCTTGCAGAGTACTTTTTGGGCTTTAAAGTCTGAATTTCTGAATGTAAAAGAAAACTTTGTGAAACATGTTTGCTCTGTAAAGTGGTTTTTGACTTGCCCAGAGCCGAGATTTTTACTTGCACAAGTAGCTCCACATCTGGTTAAATAAAAAGGAACACAAATAATGACTAAACATATCAGCAAATAAAGACAAATCTGAATTGACCTTAAAAATGTACACCTTTCACACTGTAATTCCAGAAAAACATTTTGCTCTACTTTGTGTTGGTCTGTCACATCAAATTCTAATGAAACATACAGAGGTTTGTGGTTGTAACTTCAAAAAATGTAAAAAAGAAAAAGTTCAGAGTGTGAATTCTTTTGCAGGGGAATGTATGTCCAACCTCACTGTTCGACTTTTTCAATCAAGACCCGTGACCTCTTTAACCGTGGCCACGTTCCAAGGTACACAGAGCCTCTATCGCTCTGCCAGACGACAGAATGAGAAGGTCAAACATAAACAGTCTATCTGGGCTGTATTATTAAGCTGCTCATCAGGCAATGATCCGGGAGAGGACGTACTGTCTGGAGTCATTGATTGCTGCTGCTATTGACTTTACAGAAAGTCTCGACAATAGAGTGGAGTCTTCACAGAGATCACTGAGAGACAAAAGCACAGAACAAGCTGCTTCGAGACACTTCTAAGATGCAATAACCTTCAGCATCTATAGCAGAGAGGCACCAGCTTTTCCGCCCCCTTCCTCAAGCTCACATACACACACTCCACTGATTTAGATATGGTGTGGGAGCGGGATCCTTGTGACACTAGAATGTTCCACAGTCTCATTACGAGCTCGGCTGGCCTGCTCTACGAGCCTTTAGAGCCAGTGGCCATCAAGCAACTGTCACTTCTCTTCAGCCACAGCTCTGCTAGTTTCATGTGAGTCCATGACTTGGAAAGGGGCCATAAAGGGTGGAAAATGTGTCTCGTGTAAGATTGAGTGATTTCATGATAGACTGAGAAAGGGGAGAGTACAACTTTGTGTCAAAACCTGGAATTTTAGGGAATTGCAATCATCTTGCCACATATCCCTTGATTAATTAGTGAACACCTTCAGGAATCCTCCCACTCTGACTCTCTAATGTTTGGTCTTCATTTTGCTCCCAGGCAGGATTGTCATGTGACCCATGGACACCACCATCATGTGACCTAGATTAAACAGTTTGAATCACAGTGTGGAAGCATAAAGTGTCACACTCCAGACCCTGACATCCTGAGGTTTCTACAGTATTGCATGACCTTCATTCAATAAACCCCCTGAGCTCTGTCGTCTGTATCGGACCTGAGGAAAAATGACTCACTGACACCTGTGCAAGGACACTGATATGAAAGTGTGGCATAAAGGGAGTAATGTGTACTCACCACACATCACACCAGGGTGGCAGCCAAAGAGTCCTTTGTTTCTTCTCTTTATCTGAGCATTTTCGTTGTGTTTCCCCCCTCTTCGTCCTTTGTTTTTCTGTCACCTCCTCTTGCTCCTTCTCCTTTTCCTTCGCCTCCCTTTCTCCCTTCCACCCGCTGCTGTTCTGGTCCAGGTCTGTCACTGGTGAGGAGAATCCATGCAAACGCTCACACAGCCTGACACAACCGTCTTCAAAGCTCAGTGTGAACACGCACTAATCGATAGTCACACCCACATATGTGCAAAGGAAACAGTAAATCCATAGCGGCTGCCCCACATTAACACACAGCTGGTTTGTCCACAGCTGAACAGAGAGCGTGGCACTGTGTCGTCCTGCGTAATCGCCTTGAGATGCAAGTGATTCCAGTCAGAGACCTGGCAGTTTCTAACTTAACACCCTGGTGACATTAACTGCCTTAGAGACAAAAGCAAAGAGCACAAGTTCACCACCCATCCAACGATCCGTTGCGCGGAGGCTGATTAAAGAATCTCCTCGCGTGTGTGCTCAAGAGGTCCTCCACTTGCCAAATCTCTGTAATGATGCCATTTTCTGAGATCAGGAATTGCTCCAATCAGTCCAGGACAACATAATTATAACATAAGCCTCAGGGACGTCAGTTAATCTCACCTGACAGAGATTCAGAGTAGCATTTCAGTCCAGCATGTTCATCTCTATTATCCTCAAAGAAAAGAGGAAGGCGATCACATTGTTTCATGGAAATGGATTCTTCCTTTCGATTTTGCTGTTCCACGTCAACATCCAGCTTTTCTCTTTTTAGTCATTCCAGTGTCTACAAGGGGTTTCATAGCTGGCCAAATGTCCTCCACGAAGCCAACTCTGGCTACTTTGTTGGGATCTTGTGTCGATGTGAGGCAGCAGCATTCTTTATGGCCATCATGTGACGCAGGTTGTCTGAACTTTAAAAATCCAGTAGAATAAAAAAAGCATTTGCACAAGTTCTTTCCAGATTGGCTTGTCAACAATGTTTAACACATTGTGATGTATTTGTATCATAGTTGAGATTTCCAGTCTTTATGATGAATAATCCTCCTTTTTTCAACTCCTTTTGTATTCTTATTGAAATCATTAAGTTTGGTGTGGCTTATGTCACTTTTTTTCTACCTTTGTCTTCTTCGGTCAGTCTTAAAAAAGCTTTCTCTCTCATTTGCAGACCTGCGGTTTGCCTTCTCCCTTTAGCTGGGAGATAGTGACTCTGGACTTCTCCAGTGGGAAATGAAGCAATTGTTCATTAACACAGCCCTCTTGACCTTTGAAGCTCCCCATCCACAGTTCTTGCTGCAAACCTTCACTCAACCTTCCCTCAGCCACCTTCAGTCATACTAAACACTTAAGTTCCTAAACTCACCCTCCAGCAAGCTGATTCACTTGGCCTATTTCTCACTGCCCGCCAGGACGGCAGCCTCCATCCTCATGCCGTCCTTCGCCTGTCCGGTGACAGCTTACTTCTGCTCCAGCCCCTTCTGTGTTTGCTCCATATTCCTCCTCAGCGATCCTTTAGAACTGCCTCTGCTGCTCCTCTTACATGCAGAATACAGTGTCTCCTCGCTGCTGAGCTCTGAGTCATACAGCTCACTCTCTCCTCCCTTTTCCTTCCAGAAGCTTGTAATGCCCCCCTACCACCACCATCACACCCCTACCCTCCTTTTTTTTTTTGTCTTTTTTTATGGTGGTGCCTCATCTCTCTAAGAACCCATCAGGATTCATTCAGCATGTCTTTCCATCCTTGACACCAGAGGAATGTGTTTGCATCATTCAGCCAAGGGTTGCTTCTGGACAGACAAAATACAAAGATTGTAAGCCAGGAGACACAGGAGTTTGACTGAACATTTGTGATGTTGTTTTGTCTGGGATTTTTGTAATTGTCGTACTTTGAATTCATCTCTTGCTGAAGAAATGTCTTGTGTGTGCGTGTGTGTGTGTGGGTGGGGGTGTCTGTGTGTGTGTTGTAGTCTCTGGTGCAGCTATGACTTTGTTGTCCCTCCCTATCTGTTTAAAGCTTGCTGTTGGTTCTTCAAGTGGCTGTCAGGGGGAAAAACACAATGCAAAAAATGTTGCCTGAATACACAAGAAAATAACAGAGAGGTGCTCTGAAAAGAAAACAGAAGAACTGGAGAAGAAGCATGTGCATGAAAAATAAAAATGCCCTCAGGAAGTGTGGGAGTGACAGCAAAGGAGATACAAATGGAGAGAGAGAAGGGGAGGAGGAAGAAGGAGATGAGGAAAAGAGTGGAGGAGGAGGGAGATTTTGTGTGGGTGGAAAGGAGATCAAATTGTGGATGGATGGAGAGTTAAGGGAACATGGGAGTTTGCAGGGCAATGAGGAGATGAAAGGGCTTCTTGACAGAGGCACATAACCAAATGAGAGGATGGAAACAAACACATATGCATGAGTTGGCTGGTGGGTTGCCCCTCAACTAGGAAATTTTTCATTCACCTATTCGGAAGAGCCCCCTCTGACATTATATTCATCGATACTGTAACTATAGAAAAGATCCTCAGTGAGTGGTTTGTTTCTTGCTGGTTGATGTTTTACCTGTGTGGAACCACTGTCCGCTCTTTGACAGCATACTGCTCCTCCGTTTTTTAATTTCTTCCTCTCTCATCGCGCTCTGTCTGCTGCTGCAGCCTCCGCTGCCAGCGCTGTATCGCTGAATAGCTGCATCTCTCTTCCCTCTCTCCACCTCCTCTCCATCGCTCTCGTTTCCCTCCCTTCTTTTCCCTCCATGCTTCTCTCTATATTTGTCCTCCTCTGCCTGTACCTCTGTCTCCACATCTCATATGTTCACCCTTCCCATCTCCTGTCTCCACCCCCTCCTCCCCATATTCCATCAGTTCCTCTCCACCTCCCTCTCATCTAGTCCTCCATCCTACGCTTGCTGTTACATCCCCCCTCTCTGAGGGAAGCTTCGAGAACGCAGTGGACAGACTTGGGGAGAGGAGAGCTCTATGGACATGTGGAACAGCATTCATTACTCTGCCTTATGAATAAAACACATATAAACACATGCATGTCCTCTCATATGCATGCATGTCTTCATCGGGTTGAACAACTTTACAAATGAAGCAAGGGTTTTGTGATGCATACATACCTCAGCAATATCTATGACACAACCTCATGTGCTCAGACTTTTTTCACCCACTGAATTTAATAGAAATATATTTAGATAATGTTTGCATGACGGCAGAAATCAATTTTATAGACATTTTGAAAAAGGACTTTGTAAATCCTGTGAATTTCCAGGGTGTCCTGTCATTTTGTGTTCACAGACAGATTAAGCCAACGAAGCTCATAGTTTCCCAGTTTTTATCAAACACTCTCTGTGGCCACCCAGGTTTGATCGAAGCTGATAATTACAACATGGCTTGGTCACAACACATTTGCAAACCTCATTTCAGGTTAAATGGGTCTCATGGTGGAGATGAATTGTCTTCTAGTACAGAGAAATTTGACGCTGGTTGAAGCATTTCAGTATGGTACTTTGGGTACTCGGCCTTCTTGTTTCTCAAACATTCATTTTAAGTGAATCATTCTCTCCAAATTGCATTAGTGGGTGAGCTAACCTTTATCATAAATTATATGGTTAATTATGACAGACTTCCAAGTATATTTTGACATTAAATGAGGTGCATAGGCTGCACAGTGGCGCAGTTGGTAGCACTGTTGCCTTGCAGCAAGAAGGTTTTGGGTTCGATTCCCGGCCCGGGGTCTTACTACACGAAGTTTGCATGTTCTCCCTGTGCATGCGTGGGTTCTCTCCGGGTACTCCGGCTTCCTCCCACAGTCCAAAAACATGACT
>CAEFZY010047275.1:0-13074 GCA_903066815.1 Brachyrhaphis roseni | reverse complement strand
AAAAAAATGCATAAATAAGCTGCATCTTTGTATAAGCCGCAGGGTTGAAAGCGTGTGACAAAAGTCGCGGCTTATAGTCCGGAAATTATGGTAATTTAGTTAGCTTTTTTTATTATTTTTATTTTATCAACATGGTATTTCTTAAAACATTTAAAGCCATTATAAATATTGAAAAACAAAATGGAGGAAAAATTAACTATTGCTTGTTAATACTAGAAATGTGAATGTTAAAGTCTAACAAAATTACAAAAGTCAAGACTAACAGGATCAATTTAATTATTGGTTCTTTTAGGACCAGGGTGTCAAACTCCAGTCCTCAAGGGCCGCTGTCCTGCAGTTTTTAGATGTGCCACAGGTACAAAACACTGGAATAAAATGGCTTAATTAACTCCTCCTTGTATAGATAAGATCTCCAGAGTCCTGCTAATTACCTAATTATTCTATTCAGGTGTGGTGCAGCAGAGGAACATCTAAAAGTTGCAGGACACTGGCCCTTGAGGACTGGAGTTTGACACCTGTGTTTTAGGAGATATCTAAAAATATTTTGTCTGATAGACAAAATAAAGAAAATCTAAATTACAAATAAAATTCAGTTTCTTATATTTATCAGGTAAAATCAAGTTAATTGCTTGAAAAGAGAGGAAAACCATAACTCACTGTTCTTGCAGCCTCCAGCTCCAGCTGCATCTCTTTCACTTTATTGTCAGTTTCTGTCCTTATAGCCGTCTTCTGTAACTCTGCATCCTCCAGAGCCAAAGACGCCTGCTGCTCTCGTTCTTTTGCCAACTGCTGAAACTCAACTTTGCATTGCTCCTGGAAAATAGAAGAATAAAAAAAAATCTGATTTGTATTTGGACCATTTATGACAATATTCTTCAAGAATGAATGAAGAGGTTGGCACCAACCACTGCTTTGCTGATTCTTTCCTTCATTTCTTCTTCTTTAGCAGCTAAAGCTTCACTGTGGGCTTTTTCCAAATTAGCCACAGTTTCTTCTGACGATTCCTGAAACCAGCAGCAACAAAAACAAACATGTATTTGGCAAAATATTTCACAAAAATATTGAAATTGTTTGAATATTGACAATTGATGAGAGTAAAAGACATAACATTACGATAATGACTTCCTATGGATGAACATAAAATCAATGAGTTACTTTCTGACCTTCATGATGGTGACGACTTCCTGTTTCACTCTGGTGAGTTCCTGCTGAAGACTCTTCCTCTCCTCCTCGCTCGCTCTCTCAACTTCTGCTACTCGCTCCTCCAGCTGAACCTGCAGCTGTTTTTTGGCCTCCTCGGCCCTCTGCGCCACACCCAGAGCGCGTTCAAGCTCTTCAAACGCTGCAAGACAGGAACAAATTCGCTCGGTTACCCTTTATTGAAGGTGAAGTGAGATTTTTTTCTGCTGCAGGATTTCAAACTTGATTTGAACTGACCTGATTTCTCAGCCTTTTCTTTCTGCTCTTGTAATTCTTCCTTCTGGGCGACAGCCTGCTGGAGTCTGGAGCGTAACTGTGCGACTTCCTCTTCTTTCATTTCAAGAGTCTCATGCATCTGCCGCTTGGTTTCAGCGATGACCATTCCCTGAGAAAAATGCAAAACTAATTAAAAATATGTAAAGATGCGCCACAGTTATTACGTCGGCCAAATTTGCCTTGACTGGTCATCGGCAGACCAAATACAGTCACATTCAATAAATTAGATTATCCGATGAGGCTAGTTTGTCAGATCTTTTGAACGTTGAAAACTCTTAATCAGCTATTAAATAAACTTTTTTTTACTAAGGCTACATTTCTGTATTTACTTTTTTTATTTATCTGACATAAAACACTAATGTTAAATGTCATGTTTTCATTAACTGTAAGCATAAGATCATTATAATTAACAGAAATAAAGGCTTTCAAACATCCATCTGTGTGAAGTTAACCTATATAATGTGATTAACTAAATAGACTTTCCAATAATATTCAATTTTATTGAATATTATTGGGATATAATAATATTCAATAAATAATCAATCTTAAAAATCTGCATTCAGGAAATACCTGAACACAGGATGTTCAATATTTGCTAATATATGATATAATTTAATAATGTCTTTAATAATATCTTGTGACAGTATGTTCTACAAAGCAGTAAAAAATTTTTACCGCAAATGTAAAACAAAATTTTACATTTGAAATGTTTCTTAGACACAACCTATAAACTGGTCAAAGAAAGTTATAAAAAGTCTCTAAAACAATGTTGTAAGATGTCTGGGATTTACCAAACATAACTAATTTTTGTAAATTTGTCTTAAAACAAGAGAAGTTTGGACTGATTTAACTTGAGACAACGATAAAATTGTGTAAATGTTTTTTTTTTTTTTTACTATTTTTAAATATCTGCTTTCCAAATTTAGGATTTTAATCAAACGTTCAATTGCACTTGTGCAGTTTGAATATAAAACACTTTTAATAACCGTAACCACATACAGAAATCAATCATTTTCCAAATCTTGAAAACACTCAACTGAAATTCAAGCATTTTCAAAGGTTTCAAGCACCCACACGAAACCTGTAATGCCTTGAGTGTGTCTGCATTTTACACCTATTTTAAGCTGTTAATAGCATTTGACTTTCATCCATCACAGTGAACTCCTAAGTGGCTCTTCACCCCACGGAGTTAGGGTCAAAGATTAAGAGAAACAACATGGTGCTTCACCGTGTCCTGCCTCTTTAGCCAAGGGCAGAGAAACACATCCCACAGACCCTTTAATCAAGATGTGACAGATGCAATAAAAGCCCTAAGCCACCTTGTCCTGCTCCAGTTGCTCAATGAGATTCTTGGCATCCCGCAGCTGAGTGATCAACTTAGTCTTTTCCGTCGTGTGCAGATCCTGAGAACACAAAACATTTGACAGATTTCCAGATAAATACATTGCACATGCATAACAGGAATCACATTCCTGTCTATTTATAGCAAATTTGATATTCTGACTCATTTCCTGCACAGGTTTTTGGTCAGAAAATGTCAAAATAAGACGTTTTCTTCTCCTCCCAGGTTGGCTCGCCCACAAACCACCTAACATAAACCCAGCAAACCCAATAAATAAACCCAAATTACAGCCCAGTATCCACATGTAGCAATCACCACAGATTTACCAGTGGCTGCTGCAGAGGTAGGTGGACTGACTGAAGCTGGAAAAGGCATTCATTTTAAATTAAATGTCTGAGAAAAAGATGTCTAAAACAGTTTTAATCTGAAAAAGATCTTCTGTTTTATGACCTGTTTCTCTGCTGCTTTAGAGGAATTTGCACCTGTTAACCTTTGCTTTTCTGGAAAACGGAAAAATCAGGGAATAAATGAGATTCAACCAACATGCGACCACTGACTAGCTGTCTGTCGCTAAGGTTTGCTCATCAGCTTCAAACAGATGCAGCAAAGCATCATAGCAGTTATGGACAAGCTACAGAAGCCAAACATACCACTGAAACAAAATGTTTTTGAGTTTAACGAAAACAATAGTTCAGTTGTGTCAAGCTGACATGACGCGACCCCTGGCTATGGAGCCCGGCCAGGGAATTTGGATGTTTGGACACCGAGTACCGCGGCTGTCCGCTGTGTCACTGAGATAATGGAGTCACATTATCAGTGAACCGAAAAGACTCTGGCAGACGTTCATTACTCAAACACACACACACATACACAGCTCGGTCATTTGCAGCTAAATCCTCATTTAAATTCAAACAGCATTTTATAGAGACATAAAAATCCAATGTGAGCTGCTTCCAAAAACGCATTTTAAAATATCAGGACTCAGACTTAAAGTATTAAACTGTACAGTATATAATAATAATAATAATTTTATAAAACTGTTTGACTAACTGCAATGTGATTTAGTCTCACTCTCATCAGACTACTTTAAAATCCAGTGTGAGCACCTTCATTTTCTCCAGCTCCTGAAGTCTCTCCTGGAGTTGCTCCTGCAGAGCTTCGTTCTCGCTGCTCAGCTGCACGCTCCGCTCCTTGTGTGTGCGCATCACTTCTTTGCACTTCTGCAGCAGGTTTTCTTGCCTCTTTACCCTCTTCTGGAGCGCCTCCATGAGTTTGGTTGGATCATTGTTGCCCTCTACTGCCCAGAGAAACCAAATGCACCAGTCAAAAACAGATAAATCTGCAGGACCCTGCATGAACATTCATACCCATAGAACCATGTCACATTTTGTTATGTTACAATCATAAAGTAGATTTTTTAAAACAACTAAATGATTGTGTTGTAGCTCTAGATTGCTCTGGAAGTCTCACATCTGACAAGCTTCACAATGCCTGCTAAAGAGAAGCACACAACATGATCCTGCCAACACCATGTTTCACTGAGGGGATGGCATGTTCCTGTTTAGGCTAAATATTTAGATCCCATCTGACCAGATCTTCTAGATGTTTGCTGCCTCCCTTATGTTGTTGCAGGGTGTCTGTAGGATTCAAGAAGTCAGATTTTTTAATGCCAGCTTGAATAAAATTTTAGACTGAAAAAACTATAAATATAGGAGCTCACTGGGGGATCTTGTTGGCTCAAATGTGCTAGCAACAGAAGTGAATCAATGGCAAAAACAAACATTTTCTACCCAATTCATGACATAAGAGCTCTAAACCATGACAAACGCAAAAAAAACAGTCGTGCCCTGACAAAATTTAAGAGCCTGTGATTAATGTATTTAGGCCAATTTTCATTTTTTAAAAATAAACTTAAGACCTTTTAAGGCCTTCATTTTAGATACAAATAGGTTTATTAAGACTTCATAAGGATGTGCAGACACTTACTTCTGGAGGCTTTTTTATTGCAATCAAATGGCTAGAGTTGTACCGTATATGACTTTTAACATAAACAGATGGCGCCACCTGAGCTGTGGATGTGTGCATCTCCTCCAGAGTTACAATAAAATAAATAAATGCCTCTCAGTTTTTCTGGATGAGGTAGATTTTCAGTTGTGCCATGCTTTCCCCACTGCGCATTTTGGATCAAACTGACCTCAATAAAACGTTTAAAAGTTGGAATTTTATTTTGAAATATAACTAAACTTCCAAGTTTCTCCCTCATCTGTCTGCTGTGTTCCCTGGCCTACATGACGAAGCTTGTTCACAAAATACTGAGATTGGAGGACAGACAAGGGGAGTATTTACTAATTAGGTGTTTCCTGAAGGCACCTGATCGCAATACTGTAGATTTAATTTAGGAGAATAAACTACAGGGGGTGACTAGAAATAAAATGACATGTATGTTTTCTTCCTTTTTTAATTTCATACTGGTTTTTCTTTGTTAAATAAAATCCCAATGAAACAAAGTTTGTAGTTGTGATGTGATATTTTCAAGGGGTATGAATACTTCTGCAAGGGATTACAGAAATGAATCAAGACTCTACGGACCCTCAGGTATCTCAGGTTCCAGGACTTGTTCTTTCGATGGACTCTGAGCAGTAGAAGTAAAATCTGAAGATGCTTCAGACTGAAAGGCTTCACCCTCAGAGGGCAGCAGACCATCAGAAACTCCCTTTACTCGCTTTTTCAACAAGGCAACCTTTTAAAGGGAAGAAAAATAACATCATCAAAATTCTCCCAGCATATCAAAAGATTTTATTTTCACTCTTACTCATAGAAACTTTATGTGAATTAGGCATTTACTTATCCAAAAAGTTTCTTTAACATATTGATTGAGTTGTTTCCATATAGACTGTTGTTCAGAAGAATAAATGTTTTGAAAAGAAAACTATCTGCAATATTTTGGCATATTTTGAAGTTTTATCCCAACATAAAAATATTTATTCTAATCTGGATGTTTTTCACAGGTTACTGACCTGTGTTTGAAGGACAGTGATCATCTGGTCCTTCTCCTCCAGCGCAGCATCAAACTCATCTTGCAGGTGTTTCTTGGCTTGCTGGTCCATTTGAAGCTCCTAGAAACAAACCATAAAGTTAAATATCACACACAACCTTATCAGATATCAGCTAACAAACAGATATCAGCTATTCTTCATAACAGAGGTTACCTCACGAAGCTCTCCTATCCTGCGTAGAGATTTATCTTGACTCTGACTGAGGATGGCCTGAAAAAAAAACACAAAACATCAGATTAGTTTCTAAACAATAAATGAGCCATTATTGTAGTCTCAGTTGGAAATACCTGCGTTTTCTCTTTATCTCGCTGCACTGTGCGATACGCAGTAACAAGCTATATGACAAAGAAATTTGCATAAAAAGTTAGATTTGGTTATCTTACTCACAAGTAAGTGCAAATAGCTTCGTACACTTGGAGTAAGACAAAACTAAATTACAATCAACTTTTCAGCACTATAGAGGAGCTTGTTTTAAGTCAATAATTCATTAACTTTGATGAAAAAAGTACTAGTTTTAAGTGAAATAATCTGCCAGTGGAGCAAGACATTTTGGCAGACTTTTTTCACTTATATCTGGCACTTTTTCATCAATATTAAGAAACTATTTATTTAAAATAAAAACCCATATTGTGCTAAAACATTAGTTGTATGTTAGTATACTTGGTTAGTTAGTATTACAAGAAACTGTAAATAAATCCTTAGTAAGATTTGTGTTTTTCCAGTGTAGGATTTTTAATCTCCTAGTAGTCGTACCCGACTCTCACCTCTGAGTATTTCCCTCTGTACTTTCCCAAACTCCTCTCCACCTGAAGCAATCGATGCACCAGCTGCTCTTTAGAAAGAGCCTCCGCGCTTCCTGGCGGCTCCTCAGCTTCGCTCTCGATGTCCGAGGGCGGATCGTACGCGGGGGCCCCCGACGGCTCGTTTTCTCCTAAATGTGTCAGCGATTCGCGGGAGGAGCTCCGAACCAGGTTTTCTTTAGACGAGGAGCGGAACAGATTTTCCGCTCGACTGGCACCGCCACGAATCAGCGACTCCATTGAGGGAACTTTCAGCTGTAGCTTCTGTGCAAATGACTGCGACTCCTCCTTCTGTAGGTGAGAAAACATTAGGGAGCGTGCCTTAAATTCTCTGAAAAAAGCTGATAGTCTTAGAGCAGGAAGTTCATACTTTGCTACATGGGCCAAAATAGATGAGTCAAAAGCCAATAGACAAAATCAAGTAGTAGTCCAATTTTGCTGTTGTAGTTGACATGCAAAACTTATAAAGGATTTTGCATGCTTTTTTTTGTATTAAAACAAAGCTCATTTAGTTTTTAAATTCGTTTGGGCTTGATTGAACAAATTTATTCTGTTATAAGAAGAATATTTAGGTCGCTTTCTTTCAAAACAAGTTTGGTTAATTAAATAAATGCCACAGCAGTAGGCTTTTCAGTAAAAATCCATGAATAGACACGGTTTTACTTATTAGAAAAGCTTAGTTATGAAAAGACATTTACATTTTTCATTATAATAAAATTATGTTATGTACATTGATTAAAAAGAAAAATCTCGTATCTGCTTCAAACACCAGTCAAATTTTAATTATTCCTGAATAAGGCCGCACAAAACCACTTCAAGGCCCACAAATGGCCCTTGGGCCGCACTTTGGACTCCCCTGTCTTAGTGGATGCATAAACATACCTGAGGAGAAGCACTTCCATCTCCATTGATGCTGCCTCTGGGAGATCTTGCAGCTCCTCTGGAGGCATTCTGCGGGATATAAAGACATGGTCAGAGAAGAAGAAGTGATGGCGATGATCCTGGGCCAATTAGTCATCCACACCCAGCAGGGCTCTCCCTGATTACTCTGAAGAGAGCAATATTAGTATTGCTGGGAGCAATGCAGGGGCAATGGGTACCCTCATGCAATTTGGAAAAACAGAGGGGTTAAATACACAAAAGAAGGCATCTCTACTGTACAAGAAACTAAAAAAACGGTTAAAAAGTTACTATAGAGAACAGCCAAGAGCTCAGGACAGACGGACAGTTAAAGTCAAGTAGTCGGGCCGGTATTTGAATTAAAGATGCTTAGCAGAGCTGTGTGAAGCTGTATTAGAAGAGCACATCGCACAACAGAAATAGGTGAATATTTAGCAGCCTAGTTGGTTTGGTCGACTTGTTATCAGCAGCTTCAGAGAAAAGCAAGTCTTCTCCTCACTTGTCCAGCTCCAAAATACCCTCACATCTGGGTTACAGAGCAAATAAATGAATTTGTTCCTGATTTCTACTTAGTTTTAGTCTTTTTCCTCATGTGATGGTCAGTAATTTGTGACTGAAATGTCTTAGAAAAACATGAAAACACATTTATTTCTTTTTTACTGAATTTATATGCCATAATATAACAAGACTCCAGATATATCAATTTTATTTAAGGTTTCTGTCCCAGTTGGAAGATCAGACTTTGTGGGAGTTAAAGATGTAAACAATCCAGGTCTGAACTTTATGAGAAATCATTTGGTACAAAACAAGGACAACAAAACTCTTGTAAACTAGTAATTAAAACACAAAGCTTTAATATTATATCAAACAAAATCACAAAGGAACAAAAAAAAAAAAATCACTCATGTTCACTTGGAGATAGTTTTGTAATGTTCTTTTATCTCTCTTTAGTCTTTTGCTCCCTATTTCTGTTCATTTTAAAATCTAGAAAATGACTCATCAGAAAGTAGTGTATACATAAAAAGACTTCACTGAACTCATTTCTTCAGCAAAAATAACAAAAATAAAAAACACCACATCATTAAATCAGATAGGAAAATGCTGAAATCCTTATTAATAGAGTTGCTATTTCTAACATAGTTGTAAAGATAAACCTCTGAGCCACAAGTGTGATTTGTAAGAGCAAACTTTTTAAAAAAAAAAAAAAAAAGGTAGAAAACCCCAATATAAAACCAAATCTTGTGAAATAATTTCATGGTAAACTGCAAGCGATTTAGAAATCAACATTATGTAAAATCATAATGTTGTAATATGACAGAAATGATGAGATGAACTGAAGGTAATGTCTGTCACTGCAGAGCATCAAACCTCTAGGCTTCAAACTACACAATACAAAGTAAATCCCCATCAGATGTACAGTCTTTGGTTGAACTGTTAAAGATTACATAAATGTTTTTTTATATAATAATAATCCCTTAAAAGAAAGTCCTTAAGTGAGGCTTCAAATTTGTGTTGTTCAGTAAAAACCTGATTGCTGTATTTCTATTTAGTGTAATTAATCTGATTCTCTTAAAGAACCGTCCAGATCAAGTAGAAATGCACCACAAAATCAATCAAGTCTGAAATCAGACTATTTTTCTTTTTACTCCAACAAGTCACTTTGTTATCAACACAGTTCAAATCCCAGAGTTTGCAGAGCTAAATATCTAAAGACCACTGAACATTTAAACTCAGTTTAGGGCAGGAAGAGTGCAATATTTTTTTACTTTGATTGCTGTCAAATATATTATTAAAGAGAAATTAGAATCAGATGAAAGTCATAATTACCAAATCAAAGCCAGATAAAAAAAAAAAAAAAAAACTGGCCATAACAGAAAAACAAATATGGACGCATCCGTAAAGTCAAAACCTCAATTTTCTGCAGCACAAAAATTGTTGATGTTGAAAAACGTCATTTTTCAAACTCAATATATCGTCTGAGTAACTTACAGCAGGCGTTTATTATGCTGGTCATTCGTTAAAACAGGCATTTATCTTAGATAATCACACTTTAAAGTGTCATCTTTTAAACTTGTCTTCTAAATAGACTGCAGTCCTCTCCAGCAGCTGACACTAAACTTTCTGCCAGCTCATTATTTGCACTTTATACACATTTGCACATCCCGGACACTGTTTGTCTACCAACTAAGCACGTAATATTAAACACTGAAATATTATGAGTCACTCAGACAGAAGAGGGTCATCTTACAAATAAGGCACCCTTCAATTTTAGTAGCAACTCTTCAAACAACCTCATGAGTTCTCGCAAAGGTTCCTGATGATTAAATTGCTTATATTCCTCCTAAAATCATACACAAGAACAAAACAAAATATTAACACTAAATAAAAGTGATAAATATAACGCTCTGGGTTTGTTTATTTGGAAGAGTTCTGCTCAATTTAACATTCATACCTATACAGAAAATTTTATTTCTCCAAATAAACAGACCTGTAGAAAGAAGGGACAAAGGCCACAAGGCAAAATAGCAGGATGTTAAGAGGCCTAAAAGACAAGCAACTAAGCCTACCACACGGGGGGGAGTATTTCATGTTTCACCAGGTTAAGATAACTCAAAGGTTGGGCAATGAACAAACACAGAGCACAACGCACAGAAGAATCTAACTCACAATATAAACCACATCTCCCATTAGATGTAGGGTCGTGTTATTGTGTGAGATGCCTTCTTAATGCTAAATCCAAAGCAAACAGGACCAGGGAACAAGCTGTCCCTACTCGAGCCACAGTCCTCTAACAGTTCCCCAAACGCGCAGAAGACGGGAGGAAGGAACGGGACAGGACGAGGAGGAGAAGGAGGAGCAGGAGGAGAAGGAGGCAGGAAGTGAGGACAAACTCACCACACTGGCTACCTGGGCCGTTTTGGGTCGGTTTGAATGGTCCAGAGCAAAGATAGTATACTCAGAGAGAAAAGCGGGCTCTGCTATCATCCCGGCCAGCATCTGACCCCGTCAGTGCAGAAACGGGACGAAAGGTGGGGAAAGGAGAGGAACACAGAGAGCAATGAGAAAACAACACCATGAAAGTGAAGTAGCACTGAGGGAGGAGTGGGAGGGGGAATTTTAGCCAGTCTGTCCAAAGTAAGCTGGTCAAGAGAGGGAAGGATGGAAGGAAGAGAGAAAGCAGAATGAGATAGAGGGAGAGACACAATATGAACTGGAAAAAAAATTTGAAACGCTGAAAAGTGAAAGGTTTAATTAACATCAATGTCATGAACAACAGTTTGACATCTCTTTAAAATTTCATGAATAATGGACAAATCGGTTTCCAGTAACCAAATAAAACAATCTAAGAGAGACAAAGATGTCAAAGTGTTACAGAAACATGAGATGGAAAAAGAGATGCTGCGATGCTTCCTGAAACTTTCTGTGCTACGCTGACACTACGGTGCAAAAAACATACTGTATTTTCTATGAAATTATGAAAACTAATGCACAAAATATTGACCAAAAAGGCATTGTTATTGTCCAATCATGTGTCGTGTGTGTCATTAATAAATAGATAATTTACTTAGACCAAGTCACATCTTTTTTATTTTTAAAAGAACAACCAACAAAGATACAGTTTTACACAGTAAATATTCACATTTTGTCTGGTCAGGAGGCCCACAAAACATATGCTGCATCATCTTGCAGTCATGGTCAGAATGCCTCTGCATCCCAAAGTGCTTCAGATTTATCTAAAAATACTTGCACAGACTAGCCCATATCTGCTGGAGCAAAACAAGCAGTCACCAGAAACAGAAAAACCCTGAAAGCAAGGAACATACATTATTCATGAGCACTGTGAAATACAGGCTGCTGTCCTAAATTAAACCGTATGTTGGTTATGTTGTTCTACATTTATTCATAATAATAATATGCGGTTTTGTTCACCTTCTCTTGGCAAAGTAATGGGCAGAGCTTGGTGCGTTACTGGGGTAGCAACAAGAAAAACCAATGACAGACTTTTAGGGACACTAGAAAGAAAATCACTCAAGCACAAACGATGTGCATTTATTGCAGACAAACGCATTTGTCACACAGCATACTCACCTGTCTGTCACTGGGAGACGGCGAGCCATCATGATGGAAAGGCGGTGTCTGGCTGCTGCGCCGCTCTCCGCTGCCCATCTGTTAGGACAGATTGATCGGTTTTTAGGATCTTTAATTTTAAAAACAGGTTATTATCAGAGATGTGATATGTTATCAATATGCTAATGGTGCTGTGCACTGAGTGCACTCTTAATCATCATCGACCTCAAGTGTGTTCACCTTCAAATCCTATAATCCAGACACTCTGGTTTTACAGACATGCAGTGGGCGTTAGAAGTGGCAAAACACACTGAAAAAGAAATTGGTTGCACAAATATCTATTTAAAGATCTTAGCTTTATAAACCACAAAAAAACAAGGTAATCCAGTAAAGTGTCACACAAAATGGAAAATGCAAGAACAGGGAATCCATGAGCATGCTAATGAGCCCCACCTGTATTAAAGACAATATTGCAAGTATGCAATCACAAATCTTCATTTATCTGCGTCAGATTCAACATGGATCAGCGTTTTTTCCAGATCAGATGGACATTAAAGGATCATGAATTGATAATGTGTGGTTGTTATTCCAGAATGAGCTTCAGCTTCTGTCTTAGCTTTGTAATGTAAGAGTGTCTTCCACTTGCTATGGGGTCCTGGTTTATCATTAAAACCCTGAGGTGCATCAAAGGAAAAAACAGCTCTGCATCAGCGTCAGCCTCCCCGTGGATGTTGTTACTTACATTTAGCTAGCATAATGTCTACAAGACGGTGAGACAATCAGTCAATCTGAGAGGTAGAGAAAGAAAAGGCTCAGGCCTAGGGCTGTGTAATTTTATCGATTCTATCATATTTATCGATATTTTTTTCCTCAGAAAGTATAGATTTTTCATCCGCGAGTATCGGTACATTAAATCCTACTTTGAGTTTTATGTCAAATCCACATGAATTAAATGACAGCCATCACACATGACATTTTTTACCCAGTTGCGCATGTACATTAAAAACGACATGTAATGAAACAACCATTACAATTAATTAAATAATGAAATGATAGAAATAAATTACATCATCTAACATAAGAGAATAAGACAAAAAAATATTCTTTTTCTGCATAACCAAATACACAAACCCACACAATTAACATTTAAACAAAGCAAGTGTAAAACAAATTTATAGCAAAAACAACATTTATTACACCAGTATTACACCATCAGTTCAATTAATTCAATCCAAGTTGTTAGGAAAATTATCTAAGTTCATTTACTTATGAGTTTATTTGAAAGGTTGTGTTTTCATATTATTATTCTGTGTGCTGGTTACTTGACTTCTTTTGTTTTGTGATACAGTATTAACTGTCTTTCTAGGTGTTTGCTGGAGGTTAAGAAAGTTTTCACATGCTTGTGTTACTAGCTGCTTTGATCATTAGCTGT
>CAEFZY010047266.1:0-27066 GCA_903066815.1 Brachyrhaphis roseni | reverse complement strand
TTCACATGCTGTTTTCTTCTTTTATTAAACTGAGCAATTTCTGTGACGTCATCACGCATTGTTGTACTTCTGTGACCAGCACGTCGTTCTCCGAGAGGACCCGGATTAGAGAGAGAGAGAGCCTGACTTTTTTCTAAAAGTTAACTTATTTAAATACTCTTTTTCTTAACACTTGAGAAATGTTTGTTTTTTTAAAAAATGTACTTTTAGGAGTATTTTTTACAACGCTGTACTTTTTACTTTTACTTGAGTAATTTTATTATGAAGTATCGCTACTCTTACTTGAGTAATACTTCAGGATTTTCTACCCACTGAATGAAAAACAAACATGTTTTAACCAAAAATTCACCAGACACAGATGCACACCTGCAGTTTTTGTTAAAGCTTCACATTGAAAGAAAATTAGTTTTGTTTTATCTGCTTACTTGTAATTTAGCTATTCCTGCATATTTACACTGCCAGGAACTGTAGTAATGTTGATTATTGTGCGCTGTCCTAATCAAATAAACTAAATTAAACATGTTTTGGTCTCTTGTATATTGTCAGATCTCAAAAGTTTAAAGTGTAAGTGTACAAAACCAATCTAAAACTGGTGCAAAGACTGAATATAAACGAGAGACTTTCTTTTTAGCGCAGTCTTTAACAAGGAAGCGTTCTGTGAAAGAACATAGCAGTTTCAGCATGCCATCTTTATTATCAAGATATTATTTTCACTTTATTTTTAACATTTCAACTCGGTTTTGTAATGGAAAAATCACAAAAATAATAAAAATACTATTAAAAAAACACCAAGAAAACATACCCTAACACTGCTTCTTAGCTATCAGAAATTAATGATAGATAAATACTATTTATATTAAAGCAGAAAAATCTCTAAACATAATAAAGGTGAAATTGTTAGCTCTGGGCCATAGATTTGCGGTTTCAGCAGCTATTTGGGTGTATTTTCTCCACATACTCCATATATATACACACACAATATATATAGGACACAATCAGAGCAAAACCAGTGGCTTCACACATTGAAGCTTAAATAGCTTGCATGCTTTAAATGATTCAATCATAAAACAGAATATTCTGGATCCTGTTAAGAAATTTACAAAAGATATTTCAAAATGCTTCCTAGACAAACATTGATAAAATATTTGAGTATTTCCACACGTGCCAAACTAATGTTAAGGTTTATTTCTGCAGCGCTGCTCGGTGGTGTTGTGGTCGTCACCGTTGCCTCTCAGCAGCAACATTTCTGCTATAAATCTGAGCCGTCCTCTCCTTTTATCGGTTGCTTCCCACACATCGAGGCCTGCGCGGATTGTTTTACGTTACTCCCGTCTTCTTCTTCTTTCCTCTGTTTTGTTTATACTTTCAGAAGGCTAACCTTAGCAGTTGCTGTTTACATAGCCAAACTTTACAAGTTTACATTAGTGACATTTACAAGTGTTATTCCTAGGGCGACTGCGCTACCCTCATATATGTTGCCAAAGGCGACAACTGCCTCATACGGACAGGCAATTAGGCATCTTTCACAAACACCAAAGAGCTGCTTTGCAGACGGTTTCTAACTCGGAGGAAAAAAAGATTGCCATAAAAAAGAAGATCTATAAACTATCGCTGGACACATGCAGGCCCTGCAGGGCGGACACAGAAGAGGAACAGACTGCTGAAGCTGTAGGTTTCCTACGATCATATTTGGCAAGACAAAAATGAATCCAAAGCTACTAAACCTTTGACAACTTTATGCTGCGTTAGTCTTTACTTTTTAGTTTCATAAGATTTACTTAATTCATTTTGAGCTTAAAATGAACATGTCACATGTTGACATAAACAAAATTTTGAGAGAAAAGGAGTAGCTTGAAGAAAAAAATCAATTTGCTAAACTGTAAGCAACTAAGCACCAATTAACCATCCACTTAGATACAACTTTAAACACAAAACAGGCAAAATTTATATGTAAAAGTAACAATAATGAAGAAAAAACATTATCTTTGTAATGATATAGCACTCAATATGCCTTGATAAAATATTATGTTTTATTATTTTTCTTAAAAGTGAAAATTGACCCTTTCTCCTTGGTTTCTTCAGATTATTCCATAAACATAAATATAAAGTTCCATTTATTTATATACATATATGTTGCTTTTTTCTGACCCTCATTATAAATGATAAATGCTATCTCTCTTATTTTTATTTATCTTTTCACTTTTATTTATTACAAACAGGTTTGAAAAAACAAGAGAACAAGCAATCAGTGGGAGAGAGAATTAAATTATTTGTTTATTATTGGTCTGTTTGAAACGAAGTAGGAAGAAGTGAACACTTATTTAATTAAATACATTTTAATACATCTTTTTTGCAAATGTGCTGGTATGATACTATTCTGTTATAAACATAACTTGCAGAATATAAATAATCCACTAAGTTGCCAGATGTAATTAATTTTAAGTTGAAGAACGACGGATTTGTTGGATCTCTGCAAAGTTATCTGCTTATAAAAAGATATATTTTTTTCTGTTTAGTTTCCTCTGTGTTTATTTCAGTTTTTATTCTCTTCAGTTTTTTGTCAAGCTTTTGGTCAGCAGTGTTTTTTCCCCTATTTGTGCGTCGCCTCTTACTGTTAAATCATGATCACTGATTGTAGCCGAGGTAAATGAGGCCTGTAGCGCTTCAGATGCTCTCAGCTCTTCTGTGACCGCCGGGATTTGAGTCATTGATCTGAAATTGATCGCTAACCCTTTCCTGATTGAAGCACGTCTGTGCTTTTTCACATCCGTTCTTGAATTTCTTTAAATTTGGGACTTAATGTGCTGCTTTTTGAGATCGTCCAGCCTACTTCATGTTGTCAGACAGGTCCTATTTATGTGCAGTTATCAGGCCTGAGTGTGCATCATGAAACAAAACAACAAAAAAGAAGTGGCTAATCACATTTATAGCATTATTTAACATAAGAGGAAATTATATTTTCACATTGATTGGGATATTTGTTTTTCTTAACAAATAAAATCATAATTTAAGTTCAGCTTCTGTTACCTTTATGTTAAATTTCAATTTAATGTATGATCCAAAACAGCTACATTTGAGGAGATCTGAGACAAGGTAAATGCTGTTTTAAGCATAATATACACTCTTGAAAGAAGTCAAGAGTGTATATTACTGACTGGGGATTTAAATGGCATGAGTGATATTTATACTTTCGAGCATAAATACAGTAGGAAGGAGAAGTAGACTAAATAACATGAGTGAAACTAAAGACAACTTAACAATAAATCAAGAAAGGAAAACACAAATCTAAAGAAACTAAATAGAAATACACAAAAAACAAAATCTAGCAATAAAGAATAAACTGATATGGCAAGACCTTTCGAGCAATAATGAATACAGGAGACTGAACAGAATATGAACGGACCAGAAATGAAATAAACAGGAAAGAAGAAGAACTTTTTAATTCATTCATTAGAGCTGCAGTGTGTAACTTTTATATAAAAAAATGTGTCATGACAGTATAATATCAGACAGATCATCTATGAAAAAAAAGAAAAAGAAAATGTCTTCTGCCTTCTCCCAAAAACAAGAGAAAAAATAGAAGCAACCAATCAGAGCCAGGAGGCGGGTCTTAGCGCTGTCAATCAGCTCATGCTCTCTGCTACGATCCACTTCTCCCCATCGGGAATGCTAAGGCTAGTTAGCACTGATGACGGTGGATAAACGGTTTTCCTGGAACGGTGAGTTGTTTCTCCACCATTAGAACATTTAGCAGCGCATTCACAAGGATGACTAACAGCGCTAAGATGCTCCTCCAGGCTCTGATTGGTTGTTTTTTTACAGACGGCAACAGCAGCCCATGGAGGAAGACAAATTTATTCAGTCGCATAATACTGTCACAACATAGTGATAGGTTTAACAAATATGTAAAAAACATTTTTTATAAAAAGTTACAGCTTTAAATAATTAATTTAGTTTATTAATTTCTTCATGTAGTGAAATTCTTCTACAGAAATTCAGGAGTTCCTTCTCCAGATTTGTTTATGTATTTGCTACACCACCTGAACTCGGTGTTATGGAGACAGGCGGCGAGCGTCAGTCTGTATCACAGTGACTCAGAGTTTGTTGAGCAGGAGATTCGGTACACAGCTGCTGCTCTTCAGTGGACTGGACCCACAGCACCTGTCATTAGCAGCAAACAGAGGCCGGACCCGGTTGCTTTCCAGTCAATAGACTGACACACTGGTGCCCCTCAGAGCTCCACAGTAAGTCGATTAGTCTAGACTTTGAGGTCTTAGAGGACTGAGCTGCTTTGTCACCTGAGTTTGAGAGGCGCTTCCCTCACTCTCACCTGACAGATTTAAGCAGCCGAGCCAGATAGATGGAAGCTGAGCACACCAACAAAAACACTGATCTATAGGGACAGCTCTCGAAACAAATGGAAACATGCAGACAGACTGTAGCAGAAAAGCAGAAATTCATTTTGTTCACATACCAAATATATGTAGGCAGGAAACAGACTTGGAATATAAATCATATTCCAGGTCACTAAACTGAGATAAGATTCCAATTTCTCTAATAAGTTGAGGTGTTTAAAAGGGACCTACTGTGCAAAATTCATATTTTGCACATTTTTATACTTCCATTTGGGTTTTACTGTTCGGAGCTCCCTATGGGGACATGGAGGATTTTTTTACCTTGCTAAACTTTTGTGTTCCTTCGCAATAATGTACTGATCAGAATGCGGCGTAATTAAATACCAAAAGTCTTTCTTACAGTGGCCGCCATCTTTTTTTTTTTTTTTTAGGATTGAAATGCACCACAAACCTCTGTGCAAAATGCAAAAGTAAAACAGGCCAAACATGGACTTTCCATCTCTTTCCATCTGTTCTAAGACAAACAGAAACTTTTCATAAGAAGGAAATAAAGAAAAACTACATCCAAACTGTTTGGATGCTATTTTCACGGGGTAATAAAGTCATATTTGACAGTTTTGATTGTGTCTTTTTTGTGTGTGTTGGTCTGAATGGTTCATAAAGAGCCGTTTTCAGTGCCGTTCCATCTCAAACTTATAAAAACAGACATAAGTAGTGAATAAATCCATTTTCATTTTCAGTTTTCTGCACCAAAGAGTTAAGAATATATAAACACGTTTTCACTGAGGCTCTTTAAATGTGTATATATGTAAAATTTTAAACTGACTGTATACAAAATAGACCAGCAAATATTGCAGTAAAGTTATAAACAGCTCAAGCGCTTAAAAAACAAAAACAAAACAACAACAACACTCTGCTGTTTTTTGGCAATATGTTCATAATTTTTAGTGCCTGGAAAAAGAAATATTCTGAATGTAGCGTCACAAATCTAATACAATGCATGTAAATAAGCATCCAGCATCTTGTGAAACCTAATTCAGTCTGTTGTGCACTTGCCAAAATGGTTATTTCTGGGTGACTGGAAGCAGAAAATCATTCAGGGCATGAGATGAACCCAATATAAGCTCAAGAATTCACTCATCCATACTGTTAGAGTGTTTCTAACGTTATCTGTATGCATAAGAAAAAAGAAAGAGGAGATGCAGAGTGGGGAGAAAGGCATTGTTGTGGCCTAAATTCACAGATTTGAAAAGAAAGAAAAGAAAAATACATTATATTAACATGTAAATGTGATGGAAGGTGGTATATTTCTGCATAAAACCTTTTTTATAAAGTGAGTCTTGCATGTATATTACTAGCTGCAGAAAGAAAAACAATACAGCAACAGAAAATCAGATGCAGTTTAAAGTATGTAGCAGACTTTGTAAGCGCCAGTATCCTAACGTTGATAAAATAAGTAAATATCTCACAAACATATTTTTGGAGTAGGACTTTTTTATAGATCAGAAGACTTTCAGTTTAGATTCAAGGTGAAGTTTTTTGAGGCCTTCTTTGTTGATTTACATAGAACTTAATGCAGTTGTTTGATTATATGTACATGACAGAAATGGTCCTTTAGTTGTTTTGTAAATAAACAGAAAGTCCACCGAAGGACAATCTTTTGATTGTGAGAACCTACTTTTACTTTCGATGCCTAAATCCGAACTGAACTTTGGAAGAACTCTAACTAAGCTAACTAATTTATTTATGACGATGATAAGTTTTACTGTTTTGCTGTGAATGTTCTGCAAACGGTGTTGCTGCCAGGATATATATTTTTTATTTTGATGGCATTTTCCTGGCGAAATAAAGTTCAATAATAATAATAATGAAGAAAAAGAAAATTCAAGTTCTTGGATGCCCCTCCTTTGCAATGCCGCCCTGGGCCACCGCCCACAACAAAAACCACCACTGGGTAGATGGATAGTTTCAGAGTCAGAACTGAATTGTGGAGTTCAGGTGGAATAATAATAGCTAATGGTGGTTTTAGACAAAAAAAAAAATTCAATATAAAATGTTGTTATAGTTAACTAAACCAATTAAAAATAAACTGAAATTGACAAAACATTTTCGTTAGCTGAAATAAACAAAAACGTAATTAATTGGGAATACCTGTACCCAACTGGGACTACATGGTGTGTTTATAAAACTAACTAAAGCATACTGAAATTTTAGATAAAATGTACTGTCTTTTTATTTGTGAATATATTCTTTTTTGTCTTTCGAACTGATGTGAAATCATGATTTTTTTCCTTGACACTAGGAGTTTACGTCAGCAGTTGACCAATTAAAAACTAAATATTTAACAGTAACAGATTAAACTAGCAAACACACTCTAAAGTCTAATTAAAGCTAAATAAATTAGGAAAGCAAGACGTCATTATGAAATAAAACTATAAACTATAATGAAAAACCCAAAAGCTATTATAACCCTGATGCAGGCTGGCAAAAATGTCACTGCCTGTTAGCTATATCAGCGGTTACCTTATAATAACTTATAATAAAATCATCAGCGCAAAGCGCCGCTCCAACAAACCCACCAGCACAGCATCGTGTCTCCTCCTATTAACCAGGACGACACTGAGACAAAACTCCTGAATAATTAGACAGTGAACATCATCTGATAGCGACACGGCAGCCATTAGTGGACGGAAAAACTGCTAAGAAGTTCCCTCTCTGTCTCTGCCTCCTGCCTTCAGTCACCTGCACACAGACTTCTGAAGATACACTGCAGAAATACACATACATACCAGCTTCTGGTGCAAATATTATAGTACACTTCAAATAAAACCAAACTAGGATGGATTATTAGGACCAAACTATGAAAGAAAAAACAATAAAGTTCTACTAGAGTACAGTCAAATTATTAATGAGATTAAAGTCATACTATTTCTAGAAATAAAAATTACAATAATAGTCATACGAGAATAAAGTCATAATATTTTGAGAATAAAGTTGTAAAATTATGACTTTATTCTCGTAATACTTTTACTTTATTTTTGTATTATTTCAACTTTATTTCCATAATTAAATTTTTTAATTTTCTTAGTGTGGTGATAATATTCTGTCGTACCAAACTAATTTACAAGTAACTTTTTAGCAAGATAGTACTGGTACTATTTCCAGATTATTTCACTTATAAAAACACATCCTTGCCTTAAGAGTAAAATAATCTGCCAATTGTACAAGAACTTTTTCATCAATATTAAGAATTATTGACTTAAAATAGGTTCATATCTTGCTGAAAAGTTACTTATAAGTTAGTTAGTCTTATTTGAAGTGTACTAAGATAAAACTAGACTAAAAATGCCTGTTAGGATTGAGTGTTTTTGCACTGCATGGAAACCAGTGGTAGTGTGTCAGTGGGGAAGCTCTGACACAGCAGTGGGTCAGTGGCTGCACTGCAGTCTGAAGCCCACTGCATATCCATGCACCCTCCACTGCAGCACTTTGATTTCACATTGGCAGCCCCTCCTTCTGCATTTCTACAGTAATGGCTCTGAGCAGCCTGCCCCATCATTACCCTTCTCACATGAGAACCCACTGCTGACATCTTTTGTTGTACATCACACACACTCACACACACACCCGCCGTAGCTTCACACCGGCACGCAAAGGCACACGTGTGTGCTAATAACACACTAAAGTACTTTATTTTAGAACGTAAATAGGACAGACGGGGCTGCCCTTCTTTTTCGTGTCCTCAGACTTGCTCATCTACTTTATCCCGTGCAGCAAAAATAAATAAATAAATAAAAAATCATCAAAGTTGGTTTGTAGGACTCAGAGGCTGCTCCCAGCGGAGACAAACCTGGATGAGAGCCCCAAGAACCCGCTGCCTGCTGTAAGGCTGTGATTTATTGCTTTTGCGCCAAACAAAGAGGAGTTCACGGAGAAAGTCCTCTTCCCATGAATGCACTGCAGCAAGAAGACCAAGAGTAATGAAACGCGCTCGCAGAGAGAGTCACACCTCGATGCTGTCGCAGTGCTTTCTCTCTCTGTGTGCTGCGAGGTGAGTCATCGGCCCAGGGAAGCATAACCTCACGGCTCCAGCTAATCTCTGCTCTCCTCCTCCACCTTCTCTTCAACCTGCCAGCATCTCATTTTCTTCATGTTTGGAGGCAGCTGCTTAAACGCGTGGAAGGCCTAGGATCCTAGCATAACCGCCTGAATCACAGGTTTCTGCAGAAACATCCTGCAAAGGCAACGCATTTTCCAATCAGAGTGTCTGCAGAATCGCACATCATCTCTTGCATTTTCACCTGTATGGTTTTAAAAACATTTATGTCTCTTAAAGCTTCAGTATGTAACTTTTATAAATAATATGTCTTTTACGTATTTGTTGTGATAGTATAATAAGAGACAGATTATCTGTGAAAGAAAATCAAGCTCATCCACCTCCTCCTGCTGCTAAAATTAATATCTTCAGAAATGCTCAACTCCCAGTCAAAAACACCCAATCAGAGCGAGGAGGAGGGTCTCTGTGCTGTCAAATTTGCTCGTGTATGTGCTGCTAAATGTGCTAACGTTGGAACAACTCCTCTAATGTTGAAAAACACAATTTCACAATTGCAGTGTTTTCATTAAATAATAAATGCAGTTAAAGTCAGACGTTAATTGGTTTGTTATTAGGACAAGTCATTAAAAAAACACGCCGTACCATCGTCCTCCTACCACTTCCTGTCGTCTTCTTCGTCTTTTCTACCGTTAGTAACATCCAGATGTTGGTCATGTGACTCGTATGATGCGAAAAAAGTTTTTTCATTGAAGTTTTGCAAAATACGTCAGCGCAAAAGCTTTTTATCAAAAAATTTGAGTTTTTTCAAAATTGCCTTGTTTCCATTAAGCGACCATCTTTTCATAATTCCATTTTATGCCATTATATGGTCAACGGAAAGCTAGTGAGAGGAAAGCTGCTCAGCATCTTTTTCCCAGTATTATTTAGTTTGAATATGTAAATGATACCTAATTTCCCACTTATTACAAAATACATACATTTCACAACATCAAATAAAACTTAAGGAAGCACAATAAGTATATAGCAGAATAATCAGAGAACCTGGTGCAGGTCATTCTCCTCTGGTTGTGGGACCTCTGCAGGCCCATCAGTGCAGCCCTTACAGACAATCTTTATGTCAAAGTCATGGATCTGACTCCCCTTAGTTCATTATCCAACATGCCAGATGATCTTCATCTGGGAGACTTGATGCAGATTTAGGAATCTGGTATATTTGGCCTTTTTTTAAAAAAAAATCTTTCTCAGATTTTCAGCTTAACAAACTGTGATGTTTTCCAAACAGAGCCGGATTTAAACAGATGAGGGCCACGAGCTGGAGCCAGTTTTGGTGCCCAGTCAACTAAGGAAAAAATATTTTATTAATTCAAAATACAGTCCTACACATCAGCAGGTGTAGATTTAGGGTTTAATAATTCCCATAGCTAAGAACTCTGTGTTGCTCCCAAAGAAACCGACTATAACTTCAGACATTTCAGATGGTCGAATATCTTTTATATTCATAAAAATCTGAAAATAGAAATAGAAATCACCTAACTTGGATCTAAGACTTTTATATAAAACTCATATGTATAAAGTACAATGGTTGCAAATTAAAAATAAATGTAATAATTTATATATATATTAATTTAAATTATTAAATTAATAATAATGATTGCATATTAGAAATAAAATTAATACTGTATGTACATATATAAATTATAATTGATAAATATATATGTATTATATACATTTTTATATTTATAAATTATTATATATGTATATAAAAATTTTAAATTTTGTTGTTTACCTGTTTTTAAACTTTCATCTTTGTGTGAATCTTCGTGCCTCGATTGCCTGTCATTTTGCTACACCTGAATTTTCCCACAGTAAAAACCACTTCTATTTCTATTATTTGTAAAAGATTTGAAAACAACAAATCATTTCACTCGCCATTTGTCTTGGATTGTCACATTAAATCCCAATAAAACACAAAATGTGAAAAGGTTCAAAGGTCATGGAGATGTTTGCAAGGCACCGTTCAATCTGGCAACCAGCAGGCCCGTGAAACAGAAGCCCAGAGATGTAATTAAATCCAGCACACTCGCTCCCAGTCAGCAGGATACGGACAAGAGGCGGACACAAAAACTAATAAACACAATGCCTTTCTGAACCGCACACAGCTGACAATATGCCTCCGCTTCCACTTGGATCGAAGAAATATCCGAAGACCCAACTGGACTTGGCGCTAACACACAGGTCAGATAATTGACACCAGAACACATTCAAAGCCATGGTCTGGCATAATAAGGCAGCCATTACTTTAGGCAGTTTCCATCCTACTTCTTCCAAGAATTAGCAAACAAAAGATAGTGCTTTTATTCTGGAAATACTCTGAATAGCTAAAAATCAACCCATACCTTCTTCAAATAAATATGAAAGGTGCTACAGTCCAAAGAGGGTCGATTTGGTATGAACCCAAATAAAACCGCATACGGCTGTCATTAAATTTTAAGCAGACTTACGTTGCCTTGTTAGCGAGCTGCATCTCCTGTGGAAGCTCTGTGACCATTCTGGCAGTGTGTGCTGCTATGCTTTGTTGTGTGTGTTGGTTTATTTCTGTCAGCCTGTCTGTTTGTGTGTGTCACTACCCAGGGACAGACCACTGGGATGGCTGTCTCTGCACTGACTTTGCTGTCATAAATTAAAAAGGCCTCCTTAACGGTCCAGAGAGCATATCAGCTTTTCTGTCCAATCACATCCATGTGACCCCTGCCCCCCAACGGCCGCTCAGACTGCCAGACACACTCACACTGCATGTAAAGACCCCACGCACCCCCCGCACTCGGCTGCAGTGTTAGAGTGATCTCCAGAGGTCCAACATGCAACACACACACACGCGCGCGGACAGACATCGCCTCACAGCCGTGACACATTCACGAGGCGAAGGGCTGACACACAGTGACACAATCGACTGCAGTGAAGCTCCTCTAGTTGTTCTTCAGGAGACTGGCTCAGCAAATCTCATTTTATGCTCCTCTTTTTCATTTTTAGTGTCAACCTTTTCCTTCCTCCCACATCCTCTTTTATTTCTAAAGGTAACCTGTTATTCTTTCTTGGTTGGGTAGGCCTATACAAAACACATTTCATTTTCATTTTTTGCACAAAATCCTTTTCAGATAATGATCTAGTCTCCTTCCAGAATGAGCAGTTTTAGAGACTCTTGTCACTTTAAATTTAAATATGCTGGTCACGCCCCCAATTCAAAATGGCATCAAACAGATGAATAGTTATAAAACCATCAAGGATGTGCACTGAAAAAACAGTTTTACAAAGTATTTTTCCTTGCATTATAGTTTCAAGTACAAATAAATTTGTACACTAGAATTAAAACAAAACTATTCTACAACTGTACATCTTTGAAAAGCATAAGTGGAGTCTCCTGCACAACCAACAAGAATGCAGTGAGTGGTTTCTGAATGGTAAGTGAATAACAAAACACTTTTCCAGCAGCCATTGCACAGTGCAAACAAACATGATAGAGCTTTTCTTTTGGTTGATAGGTGAATGGCTGAGGTTGCTAAGAAACGGGCTGGGGTTGGCTGGGGTTGCTAGGTGACCACACACTGACTTTCAGTTGTGACTTTACATTTCAGAGGTTTTTGAAACTTAGTTCATTTTCCAGACACCAAAAAATGTAAGTGCTAATATTTCCCTTATAACTGGAGCTTAAAACAATCTCCTATATTGAGCTGAAAAGTTACTTGTAAATTTCATCTTATTTCAAGTGTACTGAGATATTTGGACTAGTGACTACACCAAAAATAATTGGCACAATTTTGAGTTTTTGCAGTGTATTTACTCCTATGCAGTCAACTTATCTTTATTTTACCAATTTGTATTTCAGCTTTTCTTTGCATGCATTTTCAAAAAAGCAATAAAACTGAACTCTCAAAACATTTTGGATTTTTTTTCATAATTGTATGTGAAATTTGTTACATGTACTGTGGGCTCACCTTGTGTTGAACATAGGATTCGTGTACATTGGGGGTGGACACAGAGGCTGCTCTGCCGGACTGTTTGGCGGTACGGAGAACCCAACTTTCTTGTTCTGTCCTGGGACTCCATCTGTGGATGCAGAGGAATATTTTAGCATTTTCTTTATTTACACCTCATCCTATAAGTTTGGCATCACCCCTACCTACAGAAACTCACTCAGCCAAAAAGGTGGGCTGTGATAGTACATTGTAAAAGTATTTATCCTCTGTTCACTGATTGGCCCGATTGAAATTATACCGGAGAAATCCAGGATTCTTCCAGGATTGGTCTTTACTTTGCTCCATTCATCTTACTATAACTGTGACCAGTAGCGATGCTCGATAACTGATACCACTGATTAATAGCATATGAATAATAATAATAACGGTGTAAATCTAAAATAAGTGTTGCTGTTTTATAATAGGAGTCATTCAAATTGAAATTTGGAGTAAAATATTTAGTTAAACAATTAATAATAATAAAAAACCTTTATTTCAAAACGTAGGTATTTATTTTTATTGAGTGACTGGGTTTCTAATGTTGAAAGGAAAGTAGTTCCCCACCAACCAACAAAATTAGACAAGATCTCAATAATATAGTTTCTGTCCACTGTATTTTCGTTAATGGTATATGTTACCTCAAATAACTGAAGTATCAGTGTTTTCAAATAAGAACTGATTTTAAAGCCTTTCTGGTATGATATGTGATGCTGTGTCCCCTACATCTTCTGTGACAAACTGTAACTAGAACATCTTTGTTTTTTCTTTTAGTAATGATTTTCTACTCTTCCATAAAGTCCAGATTTGTGGATTGCAGGACTAACAGTTGTCCTGTCAACAGATTTCCACCTGGCTCTCTGCTGCTTCTCCAGGGTTTTTTCTTCACATATGTGCTATTTTGTGTTGGTTTAATACATAAGGTACAAATATAATCAATGTTTTAAAGGTTTAATGCTTTTGCATGTCACTGTGAGTGAAACGGTGCAAACTGCTGCCACGTCAGGCCATATGTTGTAGCAGGCTAGTTAGCAGCGCTGGCTGCTCGGTAATCCCCTCACCCAGATTTAAAAGGCTATTTTTGCAGACTCTTAGTCTGAGTCTCTGGCTTACTCATAAGTAGATTTTCTGTCTTTGTCATTTTTCTTTGTTTTGCTTCACATGGTGAGTTCAACGCAACCAAAACTATGTGGCGATTAGGTCTGCAATTTACGATTATTTTATTCATCAGTTTTTCTGATGATTAAATTCAATATTCAGAAATACTTTATTGATCCCAAAGTGAAATTAAATGTTGTAACTCATATTATTTTTAAAGTATTTAAAGAGGTATTGCAGATGCTGTTGGCCGTTGACAGGAAAGATTTCCTGCAGCAGTCTGTATTACAGCGAATTTGAACATGCCTCTGACTAAAGACACTCTGTTTTGTTTGATTAATACATTTTTTTAAATGGTACATTCTGCAGGTTTTTCATTTAACAACTAACATTTTTTTTCTAATATTAGAAATAATTCAAACCCTTAAAAAAAAAAAACCCAGAAAATAATCACTTGTTGCCTGAAATGTAAGAACATTGCATTCTTTCAGTGCAGCTAAAAAAAATACTTGTAAGATCAACATGTGCTTGACTTTATATCAGTACAGTGTAGGACTGATATATTGATAATTATTTGGATTGACCAATATTTTTATAACAAAAAGTACTATTCAAGAAAAATTTCAAGAGAATTTTTCTTGAATTTAAAATTATGCCACTTAAAAATTTCTGGGTAGAAAATATTTAAGGACAAAGCAAATGTTTTTTTTTTAATTATTATTATTATTTTAAGTGGAAAATGTAAATATTTTTGTACAGCTTTGGCATAATTACTGTTCTTTCACCAAGTGGCTTTTTATTTTACTCTGTATACTCCAGTAAACGATTAATCAATTACTAAATTAGTTGATGATTATGTCAATAAATGATTAATCTAATTAATAGGCTTGTTACGGTAACAAATTTTACTGGACAATAACTCGTCCCAGAAATTATTGTGAAAATATCGTTTTGAGACCATTTTTAAGCAATATAATATGGTATAATAATGCAATAACGTGTGGTCAAAGATGAATAAATTCTAATGAACATTTAATAGTAGAGCTGGAAAACACTTTAAATATCCCAAATAAACAAATAAAACAACAGAAACAACAAATAAAATGAATAAAAACAAAATTATCCTTCAAAAAAGGGCTAGTTGAGATAAAAACACCAGGCTGAAGACTTTTGTCAGCCAGAGTTTGATAGAGAGAAATAATAAATCATGTAAATGGGAATTATTGAGCCCGTTTTAATTTATCATGCGATTAATTGATTTATTGCTTATTGCGACAGGCCTGCTGATAAATTGTTTCAGCTCTTGTGCACAGCCTGTCTGAATTTAACAGGTGCCTGATTGAAAAATCTAATGCATTTTCTTTTTTATCAAAAATAAAAGCTACTCCATCTGTGTGTACCTTCTCCATCCAACAGGAAGCAGGTCAGCAGGCGGGGACACACCTCCTCCAAAACGGAGCAGAACGAGCAGAAAGCAGCGGGCCCTTTAGAGGACAGGTGATTTAGGAACACCTCCGCCCGTCCCCTGCTGGACTCCTGTCCCAGAATCTCCTTGTACTCCACCAGTGAGAAGACCTTGTCGTACACCAGGTAGGGCAGCACGGCGTTGACATCCAGCTCACTGAGGATCTGCTCTCTGTGCTCTTTGAGGATCTTCTCCGCCCATCTCTTCCTCTTCCTGGTGTATGGCCTCTTGCCAGATTTCTGCTGCTGCTGCTTCTTCTGCTTTTTCACAAACCACTTCTTGGAGCCGCTGCCAAACATCTTCAAGTCGTGGAGGCCCACCAAAACTTCTCCCACCGCTCTGTCAGCACAGCTCCCAAAGGAGAGGAAGTGCATATTTCCTGCCAGCGTGAACACTCTGCCACATATTTCTTTGAGCTAACCCTTTGTTGTCGTCTGAGTCGTTTATCTGGGGCAGGAAGAAACAATCTGGACACTAGCTGATTTTTAGCTGGGTACTTAGCAGCTCTAAGAAGATTAACAGCCTCTTAAGTACTGCCATGCACAGCGCTCTACGCTCCTCACACATCCTAAACATGTTGTGCATTGTCTCTTCTCTTGTTGATAGATTAACACATTCATTGAAGCAGACTTTAAAGGGGACGTATTATGCAAAATTAACATTTTGCACATTTTTGTACTTCCATTTGGGTTTCAGCTGCTTCTAAAAACAGTCCAAATGCTTAAAAGAGCCACCCAGATGTTCTTTGTGGCAATAAGTTAATGTTAAATGAGCCGTTTCAAAAACTTCTGGAATGTAACATTACAAAGCCGCAACCCCAGTGAAGCCCAGCCCCGTTACCTAGCAACACCAGTGGAACTCCGTCTGTCACCTAGCAACCCAAAATGAGTTCCAACATGATTGGTCATCTGTTTTTATTGGCGTACAATGGCTGCTGGGAAAACAACAACAACAGGTGTTTAGTTTTTAAATTACCATCCAGAAACCCCAACCCTTGCTGCAATGTTGTTGGTTGTGCAGGAGGCTACACTTAAGCTTATCAAAGATCTAAATTTTGAAAGTTGTTATACATCCATTTGGGTTTGAACTGCTTCTAAAAGTAAGCCCAAGTGCTTAAAAACCCATACAGGGTTTTTTTGGGCAATAATTTAATATTTTCTTGTGTCTGGAAAATGAGTAATTTCAAAAACCTACCAATTGCTAAGACACATTTAACTGGTACTGTTACCTAGCAACCAAAGCCAAGCCAAGCCCCGTTACCTAGCAACCAAAGCTGAGCTCCAGCATGTTTGGTGAGGTGGTTTTATTGCTGTACCCGCTGTACAACAGCTGCTGGAAAAGGCAAGTGTTTTGTTGTTGACTTACAATTCAGAAGCTGCATTCTTGTTGGCTGTTGTGCAGGAGGCTTTATTTCTGCTTTTCAAAGACGCACGGTTATATAATTAGCATCTTTTTGCAGCCATTTTCATGTATGAGTGTAAATGTTGATTTGGGCGGCGAGGCCAGCAGCAGATTGTTTGGATTTAGTAACAAGATGCCCTGAAACCTCAAAATAGGCAGAACTGAGGAGACTAAAATCGCTTTTTTTAAGAATGATTTTGTGCAAGAAAATGTAATGAATATGTTTTGTATAGGCCATAGACTTATCTTAGGCTGTTCAAGGAAACATATCAGGTCACCTTTAAACCATCAGGCTTGAAAAACCATCTGTATTCTTCCTTTTTCCTTCCCAGCTCCTTCTTGGAGAATATTTCAAAAGTTATTTCGGTCCTGCTGACTGGCCCGAAAAGCTCCAGGGACTTTGAAAACAAGATTAGTGATTCAACTCCTCCACTCATTGTGGAAAACTTGTGTAAAGTGAATGAGACGTACAGCTAAGGTCCCTCCTGAGCAAGAAAGTTGCAGCATTCATCAGTCCATTGATCAGCCCTCCAACAACTTCACCTTCCTGGTTATTGCTGTGAATGTGACACCCGATTAAAGCAAGATTAAAACCCGTTCCCCATGTGCACCGACCCGTCACGCTGAACCGCAGAGAAGCATTTAACATGTAATTGGATGGAGCAAGGGCGTTTAAAGGGGGAGCTTAATGTATTGTACTGAAAATCTATAAAAATGGGAATAAAAGCAACACAAATCGATATGACCTTGGACCAAATTTTTATCCAGCTGCTGTGATGGAGGTGAGGATGAGCGGCTCTTTTCCAGAAGAGGGCGCCATTTCATCAGCAGGTTTCGCTTAAACTGACCAGAAAAAATTCACAATTATTTTTTTTTTTCACATAGAAAAAAACTAATTGGGACTAAAAATGTGCGACCACTTCGACTCAATATGAATGTACAACAAATCAATATTTATTTTACTTTATACTCACGTCTGCTGAGACTGCATTTAAAACTGAACAATATTAGGTATTTTTTTTATTTTATGTTATAAAGCTGAATTTAAATGTACTTTTAAATTTCAACACTTTATTCCAACACCCCTAAATAAAATTCAACAAAATCAGTTTCATAAAGAAGTTAAAAAATATATTATATTCACATTTCACAATTTAACACATATTTTGTTTTGTTTATGATCACCTAATCCTAGTATAAACATACGTATGTATTTAATTGAGTCAAAAGAAAAAGAAAAAAAGGAAAAATAAAAATAAAAAAGACAAAAAAGTCAGAAAAAATTAAGAAAAAGTCAAGTGGAAAAAAGGAAAAGAGAAAGAAAAAAATTACAAAATAGAAAAGAAAGAGAAAGAAAAGGAATTAAGATAAAAGAAAAAGGAAAATCACAAAAGAAAAGAATAAAAAAGACAAAAGAACAATCAAAAAAGAGGAGAAACAGAGGAAAAGAAAGAAAAGCAAAGGGAAAGGAAAAGGAAAAAAGAAAACATGGACAAATCAAAAAAGAAACCGAAGAAACAAAAGGAAAAACAGCAAAAAAGAAAAAGGAAAATAAGAAAAATATTAAAATCCTGTATGGATGAATGTTGCAATAAACCCTTTTTCTTAATCTGAAACATATTTGATTAATAAACAGACTGATCTCCAAGTCAGTGAAACAAGCATAACAAATATTAAACTTATTCAAGTGAATAAGAAAGCAGGGCAGCGAAGGCTGAGAAATTCACATAATTACACGACACACACAGAAAACTGCAGACTGTTTGAGAGAATTTAACATTTCAGTAGAGCGGCCTGCCTTATCAGTCAACCAATAAATCCAATTTATGAGTTTGGATGAACTCGAGTGCAGTTTTAGTCTAAAGGCGAGCTGCACCAGAAGGAGCCGACGGCAGAAATTTGAGAGCCTTCGCTGCACAAAACCTCACAGGTCCTTACATAACCAAACCTCCCCAAGTCAGATGAAATATTTTATTACAGGTTGAACACCAGGAAACAACAAAGTCAGGATTTTTAAAACGTATTCCAAAAATTCACACAAATATATCTGCATAGTGATGAAACTGGTTTAAAACAAGTTGGTGGCTTGAATCCATTTACATCTACAGCAAACAAATAAATTACTTAACTCCACTGCAAAAACACAAAATCTTACCAGTAATTTTGGTCTATTTTTTATTGCAAGTATCTTAAAACACAAAAAGTGAGACAAAATCTGACTTACAAGTAACTTTTCAGCAAGATAGAGGAGCTTGTTTTAAATGAATCATTCTTTAATATTGATTAAAAATACTACTTTCATTCACAGATTATTTCACTTATAAGAAAAACATTTTTCCCATGTTACGAGTGAATCAATATTAAGGAATTATTTGCCTTAAACAAGCTCCTATAACTTGCTGAAAATTTACTTGTAAGTTAGTTTTGTCTTATTTCTAGTGTGCTAAGATATTACTAGATAAGTAATACTTGGTATTTTGTATTTTTACAGTGGTCATGAATAAAGACAGGGAATTATGAAAATAAAATGCATTCCTATGACTTTGAACAAGTTAAACATTCCTGCTCCTGATTGCAATCAATGTACGAATCTTGTTTCTGATTAGAGAACAAAGCTGCAAAGAAAACATGTTTAATTAGGTGGATTAAAACAAACCTCAAGCCAAAAAAACAAAAACCTACTGCAATGCTGGCATGTTGTTAATTATTATTAATAGTGTTGTTTCTGTAACTCAAAGCTCAGGACTGATCAGAAGTTTTCATAGTGATGCATGAAATAGGCCTGATCTCTCTTGTTCATCTTCTGACACGCTTTCTCCACGTTCTTGGTCAGTCCAGGCGGCCCGCAGCTGAACACACCGATTTTACCAACCTGCAGAAAAATTATAAAGGAACAGGAAGCTTCAGAAGTTAAATATTGTTGCCAGGCTTTATCATCTAGGCGAGGATTTCCTATGTAAACATACAGAATGCTGAAAAATATGGAAACATTGAATTTTATATTTTTATTTTCATTAAATAAAAATAATATCTTATTTAATGAGGTTAAATAAAATGAATGGAATTTTATTTTAGCAATAAAATATTTTTCTAATTTTATTTTAATAATACAAATACAATTAATCTTATCAAATAAAGAGTAAATAAAAACTTTAATTAATAAATGTAAAATATATTTTTAAAAATTCTCACTTTTATTTACTATTTAAAATTTTGTTGTGCTTTCTTACATGCAAAATGACAATGAAAATAATTCTGATTCTATTCAATAATTATTACATCAATTTAGCATAAATGCTGCCTCATACTTTCTGAGTTTAGTTAGAAATTAGTTCTGGGATGGAAAATATGATCAGGTACTTTTTAATTCTGATGTTGAATATTTTACCAGATAAAATTTTCCACTACATTCCCCTCTTTTTATAAGACAATGTGTAATATTTTAAATTAATCCCATCAAATTTTATTTAACCTTCACAGTTTAGTTTTTTTGCAGCTTCCTTCTGTCTTTTTCTTGTCTGAAACTTTTCTATTTCTGGCTTAAGAAGCAAAACAACTTGATAAACTTGCCTTGTTCATGTTCATCAGAAAGATGAACATGACAAATAATTTCCTGAATTTTCCCTCTGTGGGACAATAAAGGCTTTTCTCTTCTATCTCAAAGTTATTTTAACTTATGTCTTATAATAATAACTGAAAAATAAAAATAATTTTTAAATGTAAACTTTTTTCCCCCAGTTTTTTCTCCTCTTCCCTCTGAGGTCCCTTTAGCCCCCCCTGGCGGTTCTGCCCACTTTGAAAAGCGCAGTGACAGAGCGCTGACCTGAGGGTGAACTTCCTGCAAAGAGCTGAAGAAGGAGACGAAGGGCGGGCGACCAAAGTGAGTGACGGAGCGCAGGCCGGTGAAGAGGCTGCGGCTCCACACCTTCTGAAAGTGGCGCTCACACACGTACTGCACAGAGGAAAGCAGAGTGGTCTTAAAGTTTTGCTAAAATAATCAGATATCTGAAGTAAACTGAAACAAATCAAAATTTAACATGACAATTCAGTTGAAATACAAAGTATCTTTAAAAGAAGTATGCAAACCTTTGAACTCTAATGAGGCGTTCAAGTGGGACTACTTTCTACTTAAAGGGGCAGTACGTGTTTTCCAGACACAAAGTGTAATTTTATAGCATAATCAAGTTACTATGTTAGTCAGTTGTTATAGAAATGCCATAAAGCTCTGGATAAAATTAAGAGACCACTTAAAATTATTAGTTTTACTTTCTATAGGTACATGTTTGAGTAAAATAAACATTGTTCTTTAATTCTATGAACTACTGACAACATGTCTCCGAAATTACAAGCAAGAATTTTCTATTTATTTGCAGAAAATGAGAAATAATCAAAATAACGAAAAGATGGAGTCCTTTCAGAGCTCAAATAATGCAAAGAAAACAAGTTAATATTCATTTAGAAACAACAATACTAATGTTTTAACTGAGGAAAGAGTTCCCAAATCAATATTTGGTGGAATAATCAGGAGGTTTTCAATGGGGTTCAGTACAGTGGGCTCTTTCTTTTTTCCAGAGCTGTATACATTTACCAAATGACTTTAAAAAAAGTTGACTTCCTGATTGAACTTCTTGAAATTGGGCCTCTGTCTCTTTAAGAAACTCCCGCTCTTTCTGAAACTCTGCCTTCAGGAAGTCATCACATCATGTCTCCCCCATTAACCCTTTAACAAAGTTTTTACCAGCGATTCACAGCTCGTATAATGAACTCAGCAGATGTGCAGTTCTAACAGGTGTTTGCTAATTGTTGCTGGCTAGTCTGAAGGAGCCGAGTGAGGGAGGTCTTCTCTGTGAGGCAGAAGCTCTGACGCCTGGAAACTGAATCTCCAAGGAGGAGCTGCGCTTCGAGGGCGGGGCTAGGTCCACCCAGGTGTTTTCCACAGCTGAATGGTTACCATGGAGATTAAAGGATTTCTCCAACATGCATGGAAGAATCAAAGCAAAACTCCAGATATGTTTCTGATGCGGGAATAACATTAGAACATGATGTAAAGCTCAAAAAAGTGGATTTTACATAATACAACCCCTTTAAAACATTGAAACGTCATCATGGCGAAGTCCATAAACATTATCTGCTGTTACCAAGGTAATTGTAAGCTTTAGCCGCTTCCCACTAGCAAACAGTGCTTGTGCGGTGTTAACCTCACCAGCATGGTGGTGCGCAGGTCGAACTTCTCGGCCACCTGGGTGATGTAGGTGTGGACGGAGACCAGCTCCTGAGTGTCCATTTCCTCCACCTCCCTGATGATGTCAGAGACCCACTCAAACTGGCGCTGCGTTCGGGTCACCCAGATGAAATAAACCTTCAGACAACAGATGTTACTGAGAGGGTTTACGGATAAAATTAAATATGAGTTACAGCAGTTTCAATACTTTATAAGAAACATTTTATTTATTTTTACTTTTTTTTAGAAGCACCGCTTAAGATTTGTATAAAACGCTGTAGCAAATAAATTTTTTGTTGAAGTGAAAAAATAGAAGAAACACAAAATCTTAAGTATTTTTGTCTAGTTTATAGTGCAGAGCACATTTTAAATAAGACAAAACTAACTTACAAGTAATTTTTTAACAATATAAAGGACCTTATTTTAAGTCAATGACTACTTAAGACCGATGAAAAAGTTCTAGTTTAACTGACTATTTCACTTTAAACATGAGAAAATGTCATGAATGAAATATTCTGCCAGTGGAAACAGAACTTTTAAAACCAATATTAACGAATTGTTTACCTAAAACAAGCTTCTATATCTTGATGAAATGTTACTTGTAAGTTAGTTTTGTCTTAAGATGTTTTCACTAGAAAAAATACTTGGTAAGATTTTGGGTTTTTGCAGTGTTTCCATTTTGAACAGAACAGAACTGCACTGCAAAAACACAAAATCTTACCAAGTTATATTTAGTTTAAATATCTCAGTACACTGGAAATAATACAAGTTAATTTCCAGCAAGATATAGGCGCTAGTAAATTTTTCAACTTATAACAAGACTTTTGTAACATCTGCAAGTGAACTAGTACTTTAAAATTATTGACTTAAAACAAGCTCCTATATCTTGCTGAAAAGTTAGTTTAATCTTATTTTAAGTGCATTGACATATTGTTTTTGGTTATGTTTTTATTTTGGATATTTAAAATGTCTTCCTGTTTGTTCCTGGGTTCTTTACAAAATTGAACTTTGTTAATCATTGAGAGAATTAACTTCTATTACCATGCAATTACTAATATATTATCTGAAAATGGTCAAAAGACAGTAATATTATCATTTATCGCAATAATTATTGGGACAGGCCTAGTTGATATGTAACAAAGGACAAACAGGCTTATTCAATAAATTATAATATGTTCCAATGAGGCTAATTTGAATATTGACAACATTTAACTTTCTCTATTATTTTTTTAATTATTGGTCTGATATCATATTCTAATTTTAAGTGTCATATTTAAAATCTGAATTTTCTTTTTCTCCAGAGGTGCCATTAAAGATGGCGGTTGATTGTTTTGATTTTAAGGCAAACCTTTTTACACAGAATCTTGGACTTGATGGAGGACTTGAACACCAGGTCCTTGAGGATGGAGGTGAACGGTGTGACGCCGATTCCTCCTCCCACTAGAACAGACACCTCAAAGTCGTTCCACTCCTGATGGCCTTCGCCGAACGGTCCATCCAAGTAGAGCTTCAAATTAAAGAAAATCCCTTCATTACTGCCACAAAGGGCCAAAAACCATTAAAACAGGTGAGAAAGCAGTAAAGAGGCGTACTTTTGGATAGGAACCAAACTCCAGGAGGCTCTCCTCGGTGTAGAGCTCTCTGAGCCGACTGGTCCAGGGACCCACGGCCCGGATGTGCAGGCTCAGGTTCTCCTCATGAGGGGCTGAAGTCAGAGTGAATGGGTGGTACTCGTCTGTGCCCAGCACCAAGCAGGCGACCCGAACCCACTGGCCTGAACGGTACACGAAACCCGGGGGACGCTTGAACTCCAGATGAGTCACGCCTTCGGGAAGGACAGCCGAGAGAAGCATTACATAGAGTGGAGATAAGAATGAGAAATTTGTTTGTTTTAAACGGGACCTAGTATGCAAAATTCACAACTTTCTAAAAAAAGTTACGTTTTTTGACAGGTCAATGTTTTTTTGATGTCTGGAAAATGATCGGTTTCAAAAACCTCCCAATTGTTACGTCACATTCTATGGTCACTGCGCCGTTACCTAGCAACGCCAGCAGAGTTCTACACATTACCTAGCAACACCAGCAGCAGAGTTCTACACGTTACCTAGCAACCACAGCATGTTTGGTCAGCTGGTTTTACCGCTGTATGTGCGATACAATGACTGCTGATTGTGGACTTATCATCCAGAAACCACTTGCTTTTCAAAGATTTACTGTTGTATAATTATGCATCTTTTTGCAGTCGTCTTCACCTGCGAGTGTAAACGTTGAGTTTGAGCTGTGTGGCCAGCAGCAGCTTATTTTCATTTAAAGTGACAAGAGGCCTTAAAACAACTTATTCTGAAAGGAGCTCAAAATATACAAATATATACAAAAATAAACAAAAAACCTTGCAAAATATTTTTTGTTTAATTTTTTTTAGTCAAATAAGAAAACTAAAACTAACTTACACATAATTTTTCAGCAAAAGATATAGCAGTTTGTTTCAAGTCTGTATTCCTTAATATTGTTAATTAAGAACTTGTAGTTTCATTGGCAGATTTCTTCACTTAAAACATGGGAAAATGTCTGGTTATAAGTGACAAAATCTAGTACTTATTTTCTTTTTAATATTAAGGGATTATTAATTTAAAACAATATCTTTTGTCTTGCTGAAAAATTTGCACTAAAAAGTAGACAATAAATACTTGGTAACATTTTGTATATTTGCAGTGTATGCAGAACTAACCAGACTAAAATCTAAATGTTCTAAGAATGATTTTGTGCAACAAAAAAAAATGTATCGAACATGTTCTTTATTGCTCTAATAGGTCACCTTTAGAGACGATAAATTAAGAATATCACCTGAAGGCAGCAGCTCTGCTCTGAGAACAGGGATCTCCAACTTTTTCCTGCTCAGGCTGATCAGTTTGTCCAGCAGGAAGAGCAGGCTGGGCGGGATCAGGTAGACGTGGAAACGAGGCTCCTGGAGCAGAGCGTAGCTGCCGTGTATGACCGTCTGATGAACACACACACACACACACACACCGGTATCAGACAATCATAACTGCCTCCCCATCAGGGATCTGAGCTCAGAAAGTGCTTACCAGAATGTACACAACAACGTAGAGGTAATGAGTGATCCAAAACCCACGAAAACTGATGCGGCGGAAATAGTGGGAGGCAAAAACGTACATGAATGCAAAGGCAAAGAGAAGCAGGACGCCGGTGATTCCTACAGAGAAGCATAAAAAAATGACACAAAAAGCTTTGACAAAGATCTAAACTGTAAAATCGGATTAAAAGTCTACCTGGAACTGTGTGAAAGAACCACCAGTACCACTTAGGAGGGATTTCAGACCTAAAATGGAAAAATAACACAGTCAATTACTTAAATCAGTGTTTTTCAAAATGGGGGCTGCAGCACTGTGGTGTGTCACCAGGAGGCGCTATGGAGGCCTGAGAAAGTTGGGAGGGAATATGTAAAAAAAATAATTATAAATGTATATATTTTTTAGCTATATATTATGGTAACTGGACATATTTTTCTCAGAATTCTAACTTTAATCTCAGAATTTTGACTTTTCTCAGAATTTTAAATTTAATCTCAGAATTCTGACTTTAATCTCAGAATTTCGACTTTTCTCAGAATTCTGACTTTCATCTCAGAATTCTAATTTTAATCTCAGAATTCTGACTTCTTGGAATTCTAAAAATTTTTCAGAACTCTGACTTTAATCTCAGAATTTCAACTTTAATCTGTGAATTCTAACTTTTTTCTTAGTATTATAAGGTCTGAATTGTGACTTTAATTCTCTGAAATCAAAAGTTAGAATTTGGAAATTGAAGTCAGACTTTTGCGAATTTTTTTCAGTGTCCCTAATTCTCCTCCATACAGTTTTTCTATCATTACTATCAAATATAAGTTAAAATAATTTATTGAAATATTATGCGCTATGCTCATCGCCCTGACGGTTTATTGTCAAATTTATCAAGCTGCTCTGCACCCCAAGCTAGCATAGCAACGCAAAATGGAAAAGTTTTTGTCAAGAAAAAAACTGAAAGGACCCTAAGAAAACTCACAGCCAACTAAAATGAGAAGGTATGATGCAGCATTTATGCTAAAATTATTTAACAATGAGAAAAAAAAACATTGCAAAATGGGCTAGCTAAGGGGGAAGCTAATGCTAATCTAAGAAATCTCTCAATGAAACGTGTAATCTTACCCATTGTTGACAATGACGTTTGGGAACAGGCAGGACAGGATGCTGATGTCGCTGATGGAAAACATGTAGATGTTGACCACATGGCCCAAACTGTGAGCAACTGCAGTGGAAACACAAAAACCAGTGAGCAACATATGAAAAGAGCAACAACACAATGACACAAAAACCAGCAATACATGAGCTCAACAGCATCCACTGATTCACATTTTCACTGGGAAACTAGAGAACGCTGCTTAGTCAAGAAATAATAATTAAACAGTGACTGGTCCTCGCTTCTTAGCTCAAAGTCTTATCCTGTTTAAGAGAAAAGACTTTAAACCTCTTTTGTCATGCCAGATGTCATGCACGAAAGCCATCTTGTCTCATTTTAAAGCAAAAAAGATTAAATAAGCCCTTGAAGGATAAACGACTAAGCCCTGGAAAACATTGGCATATTTGATTCAATGATGTTACAGGAGGAACACACCGCAATGATGAATAAAACCCCGTTTAAGAACTTAATGATGCTGTTTTCAGCACAAAGAGCTTGAAATAAACGCAGCTCTCTAGTCTAATTGAACAGCATTATTTGGGGAAGTAAATGCTCAGTAAATTGCAAAACTTTAAATATAAATGTTTAGTTTTTTATGCAGAAAAACTTGGAAGACCATCTTAGAGGATGTAGGTAAAACATGGTATATCTGTGTTTTTGCACCTTTTTTTTGAACATGTTATCATGTCGTTCTGTATGAAAATTTGCCTAGCTGACATGTTTAAGTGAAAAAGAATAAACTGAACAATTACAGTGTGAAAAACAATTTCAATTCAGACAAAAAAATCTGTATCAGCAGGTCAGGCTTTTTAAAGATGAATTTTCCAGGCACGTATTTACCATTTGTAGCCCAATCAAGCAAATATGCTACCTTCAGCTGTTATAAAAAATTATATATATATATATAAAACATAACTTGAAGAAATTTGACTTTCCAATGCCTTAAAATTGGGCCTCTGTCTCTTTAAGAGGCTCCTGCTGTTTCTAAAACTCCACCTTCAGCTACAGTTGGGCGATATTTTATTACAATATTTTGTGGCATTATTATACAATAAACTATTTATTACTTAATTTTTAGGGGGGAAAAGGTAGTTCTACTTAAACATATTTTTACTCAAGTAAAAGTAAAAAAGCATTTGGTAAAAATTACATCACCAGATGGACCAAAATATAAAGTGGAAATTTTGGTATTTTAAGGACGAAAGTGACAATAATTCATATAA